>JAEIHY010018284.1:0-32344 GCA_018904565.1 Drosophila tsacasi | reverse complement strand
CGCTCAGAGCTTCTCCGCCCCCGCCCAGACCTACACCGCTGCCGCTTCTGCCCCAGCTGTGTCCTACTCCGCCCCCGCCGAGAGCTACTCCGCACCCGCTGAGAGCTACGAGACCGCCGCTTCCGAGCCCGCCCACACCTTCTCCTCCAACGATGGCTACCGCTACAAGACCCAGCGTCGTCGCGTCCTCCGCCGCCACCGTTACTAGACGGCACCGCCGTTGAGGCTGCACCCCCGACAAACCGAGCCAAATCCTGTTTTTTGGCCATCGGTTTTTTCGGTCATTCCGACCGAAATTGTTGGGGAACGAAAATTGAGAGTGTAATGAATAAAATTATTGAAAAATACGCACACCTCTTTTTTTTAGTATTATTCTAAAAAACGTATACACTGAGAACGATAAAGTAAGAGGTTTACTTCATTAAAGCTGACAATAATCGGGTTCATCTGAACCGAAATAGAAGGCTTTAAATTAATATGTGTATATATAAATAAAAGTGATCCATTCCCCTATAAAAATCCACTCTATTAATATTCATAAAACCGGAAGCAGGGACGTTCCTGATGGTAGCACACTTTTTAATCTAATAATAACAGCTCAGTCCACTTGTGCTACTCATTAAGGGGTAAGAATAACCCATAACAAGAATATTAACAAATATTCTACTAGCTTATTAATATTCAAGAAGCAGGAAACACGGATGTTCCGATGGTAGCACACTTATTTGTTTAATAATGAAACCGTATAATAAAGTAAAAAGTTCAGTCTATTAAATTCGGGGATTATTAAGTGAGCTGTCGTCAAGCGGAGGCAAGCCGACGAATCAGAAAACTAGTTCAGGTCGAGATGCGGAAACCCGTTTAATGGCTCGAAATTAATTTTATTTCGGCAAGTGCATTGTCGTCTCGAGCTTCAAGTTCAAAGTCGTTGAGAAGAAAACATCCGCAGCATACTTTTTGGGCTCTAAGATTGTGGCATACTCACCGGCTTCTAAGCTTAGCTTAATCCGTAGACCCTGAGAATATGTGAGTTTTATTTTATTTGCCATATCTCATTTATTTGATTTTGGTTTTATGTTAATGGGTTAATAATTAAGTACCCTCTTAACAAGCTACATTTCACTTAATCCGCCCCGGAAATGTCCCAGCTCATTTTTTTTAAAGCGTGATATTATTTGTAATTCTCAACGTTTTGTGTTTATAGCTGTCAATAACCTGATGCGTTATTAATATTTAAATCGTGACAACAACAGGATGTTTTCCTAAACTGGTTTTTAGGTGTTATGGTTTATTTTGAAATTTCTCTCTTTTTTTTCTTGGTAAAAATATACAGGTATTGATACGGAATCTTTGGGATTCATTTTTTAGTTTCTTTGTTCGCTTCTCAGGGCTCTGCAATATTTTTGTATATCCTGTTCAGGCTTATGGCTTAAGGCCTTGAACAATTATCTGGAAGCCCTTGAGATGTCTTTAAGTCAAAAAGATCATTTTGAAAATTTCCTTTGTTTCTTCTTTATGGTAATGATACCTTCTAGATAGGATCTCGTTTCTTCTTAGAATTGATATTATTCACTTAGTCTTTTGTATCCTTTTAAGTCAGTTTTCGTCTTTGAGATACTTTTTAGTCTGCTGTTGTGACAATATCTATTAGAAATTATAATGTCATAAAAGTATCAACTGTTTCTGCAATTTGATTAGTTAAATTTAATCGTATGAATTCCCATTCCAAATCAATTAAAAAATCCAATATAAATATTCACATTATCGTTTTATTTCGGCAGCATCGCGTAATCGTTAAAACATAAATTTAATAAACATATTTTAATGACTAAGTTCGATTGGAGAGTCCGCAGGCAAGGTCCCCGGTACATCATTAAAGATAGGTTTTAAATTAAATTATTACAGTTAATTACAATTATTCAATTTCGTACGTTCCTAAGGATCACTATGCGCACACAGAGGCAATTGTGTCATTTATTCAGTGATGAGTGGCCGGGCGGAGGATGAAGGGATACGGGTTTCGGGGATTCTGGGAACGGGATTAAGGATTCAGGGACTCAGAAGTCGAAGGCGATCGACGGCTTGGGGTAGGAGTAGCCATCGATCTTGGGTGCGGGCGGTGGGAATGGAATGACTGGCTTGGGATAGTCATATCCCTGCTTCACCTGGGGTGGAGGAAGGTACTTGGGCGTGGGGGGACTGGTGGGCACGACAGGTGGCAGATACTTCTGCGGGGGATTTGTTGGTGGTGGGAAGGGAATGGCGGGCTTTGGGTAATCGTAACCCTGCTTCACCTGCGGAGGCGGCAGGTACGTGGGTGGAGGTGGTGGTGGCGGAGCCGGAGTTGTGGTCACAGGTGGCAGATACTTTTGCGGAGGAGCCGTGGGTGGTGGGAAGGGAATGGCTGGCTTGGGATAGTCATAGCCCTGCTTCACCTGAGGAGGTGGCAAGTACTTGGGCGTGGGTGGATTCGTTGCTGGCGGCAGATACTTCGTAACCGGAGCAGAAGTCGTGGTCACGGGTGGCAAGTACGTCTGGGGCGGAGCGGTTGGTGGTGGAAAGGGAATAGCGGGTTTCGGATAATCATAACCCGACTTGGGCGCCGGAGGTGGCAGATACTTGGGCTGTGGTGGATTTGTGGGCTTTACAGGTGGCAAGTATTTAGGTTGTGGCGGAGGTGTGACCACAACAGGCGGCAAATACTTCTGTGGTGGGTTCGTGGGCGGTGGGAATGGAATGGCGGGCTTGGGATAATCATAACCCGACTTGGGTTGGGGAGGCGGCAAGTACTTTGGCTGGGGTGGGATTGTGGGCTTCACAGGTGGCAAGTATTTAGGCTGCGGTGGCAGTGTGACCACGACAGGTGGGAGGTACTTCTGTGGTGGATTCGTGGGTGGTGGGAACGGAATGGCGGGCTTGGGATAGTCGTAGCCCTGCTTCACCTGGGGAGGAGGCAGGTACTTAGGTGGAGGCGGTGGCGGAGGTGGCGCAGGAGTAGTGGTCACTGGAGGCAAGTACCTCTGTGGTGGAGCCGTTGGTGGTGGGAATGGGATGGCGGGCTTAGGGTAATCGTAGCCCTGCTTCACCTGAGGAGGAGGCAGGTACTTCGGCGGCGGTGGTGGAGGTGGCGCACGGGTAGTGGTGACTGGAGGCAAGTACTTCTGCGGAGGGTTCGTGGGTGGTGGGAATGGGATGGCGGGCTTAGGATAGTCGTAGCCAGACTTGGGCTGCGGCGGGGGAATGTAGGCNTGGTGGGGGAATGTATTTGGGTGCGGGTGGGCTGGTGGGCACCACAGGCGGCAGGTACTTGGTGGGAGCTGGAGGTGGGAATGGAATGGCCGGCTTGGGGTAGTCATAGCCTGACTTCACCTGAGGGGGTGGCAGGTACTTCGGTGGAGGCGGCGGTGGAGCGGGAGTGGTTGTGGTCACTGGAGGCAGATACTTCTGTGGCGGAGCCGTTGGTGGGGGGAACGGAACGGCTGGCTTCGGGTAGTCGTAGCCCGACTTGGGCTGTGGTGGTGGATTCGTGGGCGGCAGGTACTTCTGCGGTGGGTTCGTTGGTGGTGGGAATGGAACGGCGGGCTTGGGGTAGTCGTATCCCTGCTGCTTCGGCTGTGGCGGCGGTGGGAAGGGAACCGCTGGCTTGGGGTAGGAGTATCCGCTGCTGACCAGCTTGGGCTCCTGCGGAATGATCTGCTGAACCGGTGGCTGGTACTTGGGCTGCTCCGGTAGGAAGGGAATCGATGGCTTAGGGTAAGAGTATCCACTGGACACCACCACCTTGGGAGCTGGCGGTGGCGGGAAGGGGATGGCTGGCTGTGGGTAGGAGTAGCCATCGGTGAAGGGAACCTTGGGCTGGGGATAGTCGTAGCCCTGTGGAAGTGTCAATTAGCCAATCGCGTCCAGACTGATGTCACTCCAAGCGGTTCCACTTACCTGGGCCCCAACTAAGTAGCTCTGGCTTAGGGCGATCAAAGCCAGACTAATCACACCGAGTGGCTGCGGAGAAACAGAGAGAGACATCAGTTAGTGATTGGCTGGCGAAAACCCTAATGGTCTTAAATCAGAGTCTCGGACATTTATTTTTATATCTATATCTGTATTTCTGCGTATTTAGCGAGTGATATTTACGTGGGCCTCGGCCGTTTATGGCGATTTTCAGTGCCGCGGCATCGGCGCCGAAAATTTCCGCATATAATTAAGGCTCGACAATTTGGCAAATGGCTGTGTCAGCTATTGACACCAGCGGCTTTTGGCCAAAAGGAATTCGCACCACCGCCACGAGGCTGGCGGCCCAATTAGGCCACCTTCGGCGAAGGCTCTCCACGCACATTATTGATTGGCCGGCCGAGACTCAAATTAAACGCATTTTTTGCGCTAATTGCCTGCGCTTGATTGATTATTTCCACTGGCGGAGGCCCAGCCCGCATGTGGTTGCATTTTAAACGCCGTTTAAACAAAAAATATGATTTAAAAGCTAATAGCAGAGTCAAGGTCGACGCATCTGCCACACGACATTGGTCATTGGCGGGTTTATCGAACTGAGAGCAGCCGCTTAGAAATGTTCTAAATAGTTGGCAAGTGTGAATGGCCTCGTGGCGATCAAAACACCAGAGTCACGCCGACCGGTTGGGTAAATCCAGCCCGAAGATGCTAAAATCTAATTAGTTTTAGGCTCCACTCGGACTTTATGTAAATACGAAAACTATCAAATCGGCCGCGAACTAATTGAGCTGCCGATAAGAGGGCTTTTGGAGCAGCAGCCAGCTTAATGCAATCTTTGGAACTAGGAATTCCATTTCCCAAATTGAAACACATAAATTTGGCAGAAAAATAAAACTAAAAATAAACTTCAACTTAAACGGCTTCTACGAGTGCGCTTCGAGATGGAGAGTCGTTAAAGACTGGTCATTAAAATGAAACCTTAATTGAATCGAGACAATGGCCAAAAGTCATACAATAAAGAAACAAAAACGAGACAAAAGCCGCAACAGATCATCTCAATCAAATGGAAATAGTCTAGAGCCTCCCACGCATGTTCTTATGGATTTATGATTCTTCAGGTGTTGTTTTTTTCCGTACCAGACTCTTCGCTGCTGATAGATGGTTATGGAAAAATGCCACTCGTCTCACTCAAGCGGCTTGTCAGCTGTCGGGCCTTAATCTCCGCCGGATTTGCCAATCTCTCCTCAGCTTGTGGCAAGAATCGAAACTAGTTCTGACTCGGGCCAAAATAATGTATCTTTCTGCGTGTTTTTTCGTTTTTATTTCGTTATTAGTTGACAACTCGCGCTGAGATGTGTATGTCCATTAAAGTCAGATCCCAATTAAGTTTTTTGTGTTGAAATGTTTTTATGGCACTGACTCAGGTGTCGCATAACATGAATAATTCTCGGGCGTAGTCGGATATTCTGCTTTAATATTCATTTAGACCGATCCCAAGGGGGTAATCCGGCGGACCATTTGGTAGTCCGAATAAACATGGTCCGAGCAAATTAAGAGATACATATCCGTTTTCCTGTTGACCTTAATTGAATGCTTCTCCAAGTCGGGCTTACAAGCCCGCAATTAAATCACCCATTACAAAATGCCGAGCAGAGCGAATGTGCGGCGTCATCTCGGCATAATTCTCCACATAAAATCAAAAACATAATGTGTGTGTAAAGTGGGTGAGGTTGTGCAGCTCGAGGTGTGCCTCGGCTAGAATCTGCCCGAGTCATGTCGAGTCATTCTCCTGAGACAACGAGCAGAAACGGAGACAAAACCTTAGGCAATCCGGGCGACAAATGCCGCCAACTGGGGGGCGTTAATTGTCACAATTGAGGCGTGTGAAGTGCCATAAAGCCACCGCCAGCACATCTACTTATGTATGTGTGTGTGGTGTGACGACCTTGGAGTTTCTACGCCCGGCGTTAATTGCGGTTGCTCAACACTGGCTGACTGACTGAGTTCTGCTGCCCATTGACTCATTCAAGCGTCATAGCCAAAGCTCAAGCTAACCAAGTCTTGAGGCCACAGGCAGGTTGCCAAATCTGCTGGCCCTCATCTGGGCCTCTGGGCCACCGCTCTTGAAATGGCCAAGAACACGCGCATGCGTGAAGATCACTGTGTTATGAGCGCTTCCGGTCGCAGCGCGGATTCGCTTGGAGTCGCCCTCGAGTGAGTCAGTCATTGGCGGAGATTCGGAGGGGACTCGGTCGACTTCAGAGTCGGCGGAGTCACCCAATGCAGTTGCCGTTGCGGCAGGTCTGCACGGGGAGAAATTGGTATTATTCATTTTGGGTTTGTTTTAAATTTATTAATCACTTGAAATAAGAAAAGTAATTAGAAAAAATTGAATTAAATTAATTATAGCTTTCCCTTTATTATTAGTCCTCAATGAAATGAAATAAGAAACTAGAAAAAAAATAATATTTCCAAATAACTTAGTCGGTACTAATCGAATATTAATTCAGAACATAAGTGTAAATATATTGATAGTCAGATAACGTCGAAGAGTTAATTAAATAACACAATATGATATGAACTTTATCTCTCCCTATTAAGGACAATATGCACACATTTTAGGACAAATTTAATTATTTAAGTTGCGTTATATTCGAAACTTGAACAATTTATATTAATATTTCATATTCTTCTGACGGTTATTCAAATAAGAATTCAAAGAATAATTTTTGATTTATATTTACCAATTAAAAATAGGTATTTTGGGTATTTAATATAAAATGTTCTTTTACGTAGCAACCCAAATTATTCTCCACAATAATCAATTGATAATTGTTCTATTTTCTTTGCGTGTATGTCTCGGTCTTCGTCTCTGACTGATGACTGCTGCCAGCTGTTTTCTGTTATTTTATTTGTACTTGTACCGATTTTCCTCAATTGTAGCGCCATTTATGCAAATTTACCATGCGACTCCTACTCCTCCGCTGGCTGTTCAGCGTCGCGTCGCCGGAGTTTCTGTTAGTTTGTTTGTTTTTCGACGCTGTCGCTTTTTAGAAACTCTTGGCGTTGGGCAATTTTGTTTGACAGACAACTCATGGGATGCCTTTGCCTTTGCCTTTGCCAGCGGGCCAGCTGTAAGTGCAACTGCAACCTGCAGCCTGCCGCTGCCAGTGGCAACTGCACCCCGAAAAAAGTGTGAATTCTCTGGGATTCTAGTTACGATTATGGCCTGATTGTTCAGCTATTTCTGGGGCCGTATGTCGGCACCCGGTTCGCACTGCCACTCACCATCTTCATTCTCGAATCGTGATGCAACCCCGGTATTCCACGGATCAACTAGAAACTTTCAGCACTTGCGTCAGCACCTAAAATATACATTTTCGATCATTGGTTTACATCCGAGCGAGTGTTCCATATAGAAGTCACTCTGTTTATGGCAACAGCTACCCACTTGTAAGCGACCACACACACTAAATCGGTAGAGCCGCGTTCAGGCGGCCAAAATCGCTAGGAAAACGCGCGCGTGTCGCCAGCGACGAAGCGAACTCGAGCAGATTTGAAGTTCAAATAACAAAAACTGCGCCGACGCCCGGCGTATTTATAAGAGCGATCGCTGCCGCAGCCGAAGACCGCCGACGAAGGCGACGCTCGGCACCTCAGACTCTGCCTCTGCCTCTGACGCTTCGCCACGCATGCCCAGTGCAGCCGGGTGAGAGATCCCACAGATAAAAAAATGTATCTTAAATCTTGATCGAAGGAATTAAGTTTATTAAGTTTATTAAGTCGATTTGGTTTTAATCTTAAGGATATTGCTAAGATATTGCTTTGGTCTTTGAATATATTTAAAAATTTTATTTATACTATCCTGATGCTAGAGTTCCCAACGGCCCCCGTCGAAACCAAATGATGAAATGGAGTAATGGTTCCGAATATAAGCCACTCTGCAAAATATATTAGCAAGGTTCAAGGCTATTTGAAAAATAAATTTAAAGTAATGTATTAAACAATTAATAATTAAAACTGATTTTCTCCTCCAAACAACGATAAATTATTATGTTCCAGAATATGAAATATAATTATTTAAAAAATAAATCTATCATAACACATTATATTTCCACCATGACCACTAACAAAAGGTAAAAACAAAAAATATTTATTTATTTATTTAAGATTATAATATTATAATTATTATTCTTAGATACTGGGTTTATTTTCTCTCACTGCATCCAAGCTGAGCAATGCAGACCAGACCACCTGTTGTAGTGGAATTCGGAACTAGAGCTGGGCTTCGTGCGTGCCCACAATTAACCAGACTTCAGGGTGCTAATCGATCTTGAAACTCCGCCCAGTCCAACTTAAGACAGTCTAAGACAAACTGGAAGTTTGCGCCTGGCCAACTGCAGAAGAAGCCCGCAAATTGGCTTACAAATTGCCATCATTACGCGCCAAAAATAGCAATGGCACGACCTTGGACAGTTACAGAAAGCTCAGAGCAGGAAAATAAAGAAAAGTAAGAAAATGTACACTAAAAAGGTAAAGAAACGGAAGAGATGAATTGGTATCTTAGTTGGGAAAAAGATGAAGGGAAAGGGTAAAACGATTTGTAATCAATAAGGATATACACATATTTCGGGTATTTATGAAACTAAAAATGAAAATAAAATTAGCTTTTTAAACCATAAACCTTACGTTTATTTTCAGTCAGCTTAGCCGAAATTAACACAACATAATTAAACTTTCTAACGACTCCGAGTTAAACTTTCAAGATCTCTGGTGATATACTTTGAGCTCATGATTTACAAGTTCAAGTTGAATTAAATTTAAACATTTCGCCGAATGACGAAAATATGAAAACAACAAATGATGACTAATTTTAAGCTTTACATAAACTTAGAACTAAGTCAAATCCTGATTTAAACGATCCGTAGAAGGATGAACTATAAATAAATAAGTTATTTATTTACCATTGAACATTATTTTTAAAACGCCCTGTCATTTCGTACTAAACTCTATTATTATCTGTCGAACCTATTAAAAACCTCCTCTTTTCATCGCAAGCGTGCCAAAATACTTCGTTATCTTCGCCTTGCAACTTTGCTACCGTTTGAAGTGAGCTGAGATGCGATGGCCTTGAATTTCCGAAAATCGAATCGAAATGTCGATCGAGTGCAAAAAGAACCCCCCAAACACCGAAAATCCAAGCTCAAAGCGGTTTTCGCTTTTTTTTTTGCTGTTGAATGACCTTAAATGGCAGTCAAAAAACTATCAGGGGAAATGAGGCAGAAGTAGAAGTGGAGCTGGCCAAAAGCGTGAAAAGCGATCCGATAGCTTCGGTTTCATCAATCAATCGGAACTGCACCCTTTGTGATCGATCGGGCGAGGGGGGAAACCTTGTTCGTGCCGCTTCTAATGGCTTATTAATGTTGATCTTCGTACTAATCCTTTGGCTGACAAATTAGACAATCGATCAAGCCAACGGTCTCCATTGTTGATTCCATTAAATTAAGCTCTAAATACAAAAAGCAAAAAAAAAAAACTAGAAAAACCTTAAACCCTGCAAGCGAAACAAAGCCGCGGAAAGATGCTGGTCTGTGTTCGCTGCTCGTCGAACAAATAGAAATTCAATTATTAATAATAATCATAAATCGAACGAAAACCGGAAGATTGTCCGTACAAGATGCGGTGTGTACAACAGCCATTTGATTCGACTCAAGTATTTCAACTTTCAAAACTATGTTTTTCAGCCGCACAGCGCTCATAATGAAATGCCATTAACGACTTTAACTGAAGCTGAGATCGTTTATAGCCGACCGATAATTAAAAACTGCGGAGCTGGAGCAGAGATGAGCCGGGTTTCCGTCGTGTCGAGCTAGAAATTCTATTCACCTAATCCGCTTAGCACTAAAAACTAGACAAAACTTAAACCCCATAACAGCTTTTTAGCATCCCCTCGTAAAGGCGAAAAAAACACTCAAACTCTAGAATGTTAAGCCTTTGATTGCACACATTTGCCTAAGCAAAATAAAACAATAAATCAGCAGAAAATATATGCTTATATATGCATGCTTTATTACAGCACTAGCCACTAGGATGCGACTAGAACCTGGTTAAAATTCTTTGGACTCGTGCCATAAATAATATAAAACCAAGCAAAGTCTTTATGCATTTCGCTGCGACAATTTCGCCCATGGCATACAAATGATTCGCCACCGACGACCGCAAGGTAAACGCTCATAAAACCAACAACCAACGGAGGTAGCAAAAATAAAATAAATAATAATAATCAGCAGGTGATTCAGCCCCAATGGTTTTCACCCAAAACAAATCCGCCAACAGTTCATTAAACCTCCGGGCGCTTTAGCACTTGTATAAATCGAACTGATACAATATACTCACAAATAAATAAACAATCAAAGATGACAAATGAAAGTAAAATTTGAGAGGGCGCCGTTTGTCATACCCTGAAATGAGAAATGCATTTGATGCTGAAGATGAGATAAGCCACAAATTGTTTATCGAGAGATATATCTGTATATATATGTCACAGGACTAAGATAATTTAATTTAGGGTAAAAATAGTTTGAGGGTTCAGAATGTGTGTTAAAAAAGGTACACTTTTATTTAAGTGTTTATTTACAATTTAAAGATATAATATTATATGTAAAATATTGAAGAGGCTTAGAGGAGTATTTATAATAATTAATTTTGGCGACACTTTAATTCATTCATTCATTAAATTTTTCTTAAGTGGCTTGCCTTTAAATATAGTTTACAAAAAAAAGTAAATTGAATAAATGTTTAAAAACACTTCATATATAAGTATTTCTTAGTGTAGTGTATTGATGTATTTCTTCCCACATAATTTCAGCAATGAAGTGAGTGGGTGTCGCTGGAATTTTACTAATTAACTTAAAAATTAATCGCACATTAAGAATAAGATTTTTAAAATACTAGTAAATATCAACAAAAATTTTCATAAATACAAAAAACTCTCTGGCAACAAAACAAACCTTTTACAAATATTCCAGCGACTTGCAATTGTGACCAACTTCTCCAAAAAGCTTGCATACCCCTCCCTTTAAAGGGAACCACCTACAAAGGTCCATTCATCAAGATCTAATTACGTTTGTGACAATGGATCCGCAATTGATGTAATGAATTTAACTGACAAATTTATAACAACTTGCGGGGTGATTAGCTGAAAGCGAGGGGAGTTGGATGGATGGTCGGATGCCTGAATGGGGCGAAGTCGGTTCGTTTTGGTTAAACACATTTTTGTCGGTCGTAAAGCCCGGCGACTGGTGAGTAAACCGAAGTGAAACCGGCGACCATAACAAGTTCAGCTTAATTGCAGCCTACACAGAGATCGAGGTGGAGATCGCGATGCGAGGCATCAGAGCATCTGAACGGATTTTTTGCACTCTCGTCCCAAGGTCGCTGGGGTTGAGAACCAGAATCGGCGCGCTTAATGGCCAGCACATGGAGGGGAATCCGAGTCAGGGCCCGGTTGCGATCCTGTTACAAAGGAGGAAGTGACTGGGAACGGGTTCTCGGCCCGATTCTCGACCAGAAGGTGACCTTAGGGGCACAGGATTTCGCCTTTCTAAATCGCTCCGCTTCGCTCGCTGTGACCGACGTACAAACTTGGCCATAATTCATGGCTAGAACCGAGATGAGAACTTCCTGTCAGCACTTGGCTGCAGCTAATGGAAACTTTTGATTTAGATTTCAGGCATAACTGAACGGCGCTTAATTAAAGCCTAAACTGGCCCGCCAAATCGAAGTCGAAACAATTGCCGTAAATATTTATGGAACTCGGCGTTCATAAATCACTTTCAGCCAGTGAACGCACCCACAGCGAATAAATGGATATCTAGATACTACATGGCTGGGAGTCGGCTATATCTCTCAGTATTTTTGTCTTATTTTGGCGAGACAAGCATTCTTTGGCGCAAATGTTGCGGAAGTTAACAGCTAATTAAAGAGCTTGACTGGAAATTAAATAACGAGCAGACACAGATACGCGCTTATTCTCTCTATTCGGGCGCGTTTCTGGTTGGTTGCATTTGGAGCGGACTCTCCGCCGTGTCTGCCACAATTGATTGCCCTTGCCGCCTGCCAAGTCGAGCATGCCACACACATTAATACAAAGAAACTAGAGCCCTGACTGAGACTGTATCCGAAACAGAAACAGTTCCAGCTCCCTGCGGCGCTCTATTCACCTACGCGAGCATCGGGCTGGGCAAGGTCAAAGCCAAAAGATTTTAATGCCTTTGGTATGCAAAATGTTTACCATTACAATCCGGCCAAGTCCCCCCTGTTGGCTTTCAAGCCGCCTCGGCTCTTAACCACAAATGCCAGCTGCCGCAAAACACTATCAGAAGCCGAGGGAAAACAAGTTTCGATGCAGGTTCAATGGCCAATTTCGAGGGCCAATAAAAGGATAAATGCACAGAAAATGAGAGAAATTTTGTCAAGGGAAATTTGCATTTATTTTTAAAAGGGAAATCTTCACCTTAGTGGCAACGATTCAAAAACCATCATAAAATAGTATTGAAAATAACAAAGAAATTCCTTATCTAAAAATATATAAATATTGGAATAGCTGCTCTTAAAATATTTTTTTAACTAAGGTAATATAGTCACAAGTGTGTTGTATAAAATCATAAATAACAAGTCTTTGTATTACTAAATGTTTTAAGATCTTTAAATATGAATTAAACATTCATCTATGGGTTAATAGGACTTTAATAGGGTCTACCCATTAGGATCTATATTAGTGCAATATTTCTTAAAATATAGCTTCATAAATCAGTAAAACATAATGTATTTTTTCTTTGTGTATAATTCCGCAGGGTTCAAGTGCGTCCAACCAGCAGCGACCTTGGTGGCAAGGAACAATCGAATCGGGACTGCCACAAGATTGCGGATGGGGATAGTTGCTCGACCGCAAATGCGACGTGCCTGACATGATAATTCCCCGCCAGACGAAAGACTTAAGATACGAACCTGTCGCAGCAGGAACTTCTCAGCACGAACGCTGAAGCCCGCGAGATTGCGACACCTTTAAGCCGTCTCGCTGACGGGGTCTTAATGCCTTCGGCATATAGATTGATAATTTACAATACTGAAATTATTAACGTATCAAGTGCTGAGTGCATTTTGAATGCAATCGCCCCTTGGTCCGCTAATGATGATCGCCTTAGCATCTAATTGAGATATAAAGCTGCCCACGCATGGCTGAGCAGACAAATACTCGGATACGAATCAAATTACTAGTTCGGTTTTATGTGTAATCTCGAAGAGAAATAAATATGGTAAGTGCACAGTGGTCAATGGGCAGAGCAAAAGAGGCAAGCACAAAACCATTTTGAGTACAATAAACTCAAAGTCTTTATATATTTTCCTATATTCAAATCATTGGTTCAACTTATTTTATTTTGATTCCACTGTGCTCTACTTCTCCCATTTCGTGCACTTGAACTCGAGTGGCCGTTGCCCAAATTAAATACCACACAAGACACAATAACTCAGCGGAACAACAATGAAGACCATGGAATGAGAATTCCATTGGTTTTTCCACTTAACAATGTAGCAATGATTTGATTTCAATAAATTTCAATATCTCTTTCTTTGGCCTAGAAGGGGCCACGAAATGCTAAGAGTCATAGGCAAAATTGGCCAAAACAAATCATCAATTAGCCATATTATTCGGCTGATAACTTCTGGTCTATTGCTGAACGAACCAGAGAAGCCAGGACTGGCTCGACTGTGAGAAAGTGCAATGAATGTCGGCGTTAGCGTCAGCTGCCTTAATTTATTTAGACACAAAACAAAATGAAAAAAAAAAGACAAAATAAAAAGAAGTCTCCCCAGTCTAATTAAAACAAGTTCTGCGTCTATTCGAACGCGATCTTTATGAAATGTAGACTTCGAGTGAGTCATGCTGCCAAGATGGCTAAATCAAACAAATTGATGAATAAATAATAATCATATTTAAGCAATATTTATCTGCTTGGTCACGCTTCGGATCAACAATGAAATGCTAAACGATCTTTTAATGGCCAATTTAACGCTATTATTAAGGCTGGCCATCGGAATCTGAATACGCGTCCGAAAAAAACGTTCTCGTTTCGGGCAGAAGAAAAGTGTCAACCAAAATACGGTTCTCGGCTACCGAATGACCTTTGATCTGGCTTATTCACGCAAAGGTTTCTCCGTGAAATCAACCGATTATTGTCGCACCATTCTCGCCGTCCGCCGGCCGTTAATCTTCAGGGTGTCCATCGTCCATTGTCCATTGTCCATCACTTCCGTGACCTTTCCGACTTGACGTCTGTCTGACTTCCAATATCCGATTGTTGCCTGTCAAAATCCGATCAAGACAAATTGTTTCGGGCACCGCCAGCATTCAGCGGGTTTTATTTTCAGAATTTGAGACACTTGGCTTACACAATAACCGCGAGATCGGCTCGTCTTAAGCGATTTATGGTAAGCCACTCATAAATTACGCATACGCCGTGTTGAACACTTACTTGTTGCTCTGTGCTGTGCCGTGCTGCCCCTTTTAACGACTCAGTTCTTGGCAATTTGTACAGTTAATTCGCTTCTGAAACAAAACCCCTATTAATTAGATTAGGCCAACGATATAAAACAAATGTTTGGTGTCCCCATTTGAATTGCTAATTAGCTGGGTGCCCCCGTGTGATTGACTTCTCAGAGCGGCTTTTACGACGGCATAAAATAGCCAGAGCACAGACGCTGGTACGAAATAAAAATAAATACAATCAACGGTAGCCATCAGAAGCGCAGGCATTAATTTGTACAAATCATAACATTTATTTATGTAATATTCAGTTTGTCTGTTTCGGTTTGTTGTACTTTTTTTTGTGTATGTTTTTTGCTGCTTAATTGAAGCAATTATCCTTGCGCAAGGGGCAGTGCAATTAATCTGTTGGCCATCCGGTCAAGAACGCATCGTCTGGCTATTGAGGCTAGTGCCGGCTATTAACGCTATCTTCAATCTGATTCTATTTCTCTACCTAGGGTTTCTACTGGATCTAGTGCTGGATGGAGTTTGGTGCCGCTAAGATTCTACTGAGGCTGGAAAAGATTCCTCTTTCTATTTGTGTTTTGTTCTTTGTGGCGTTGGATTATCCCGCCTTAGAAATAGTGTCCATAGTGGCCGTGGTGGTGATGCAATCCGTAGTAGCCACCGTAGTAGGGATAGCCTGTTCATTGGGTTAACAAAGAATAAATATTAAATTGAAGATCTTATATTCACGATACAAAATTAAAGCTATGTTACAATTTATTTACGTTGAATACTCAAAGCATTGCGTCATTTTATATGTTAAGAAAAATATCTAGTTGGCCTTCACTAAATTAATTAGTATCCAAGCTTAATCATAATTTGCAAATAAAAATTCCCGAAGCTTCTAGCTTCCAAACTATATTACTGACCAGATGATACTATATTTTCAATGTATTATTCTTACCAATGCCGTAGTAACTGCCACTATAGTGCGGCCAGTATCCGCCGCCGTAGTATCCACCCAGGTACGGCGACGAGTAGTATCCATAACCGAAAGAGGCAGCTCCATCCAGGTCCTTCTCCTCCGCCTCCACGGCCGCCTCCTGGTCACCGCCCTCCTCTCGGCCCTCCTGGGGACGTGGCAGGGCCTCGGATACGCCCAAGAACAAAGCCAATAGGCCGAGAACGAGCAGCAGGCACAGGAATCTCGATTGGAACATCGTGTTGAGGATGGTTTTTCGGCGGATTTCCTTTAAGCAATATAAACGTTGACGGTGGAAATGCCACTCGGGGCTTACAACAACTGACTGACTGACGCTGGGAGCGTGCAGCGGGCTTTTATAATGGCCAAAAAACGATTCTTGCAACGTCGTTGCCATCAATGCCCAGCGACAAAACAATTGTCTGAGCGAAAACGCTTTTCCCCTCCAATTTGGGCGATTCCACCTAAACTGCGTGTGCTTCTAACAATGCAGCAGCCCGCGCTCCGCCGAAAATCCCCCGAGTATCAATGAATTTCTTGCATGACCGACTGCTAATTACAATGCTTTGGGCCAACTTGCGTTTGCTTGTTTTGTTGCCCACATCTTGCCCTCTTGCCTTTACCTCTGTGCGCCAGCCACCCACCGCCCACTTCTGTTGTCTGTCGTCTGTTGTCTGTGATCAGCGGGGTCAATGTCGCAATGGGCAGTGGCTCTCTTCTTCTCCTCGCTTTTCTTGTGTTCTTTTCGCTGAAAAGTCATACAACACCGCGAGCAGTCAGGGATGGCCACGAGTGGTGCAATGGCAGAGGGAGTTCTTTGGATTTCCCTTTCTCCGCATATATTAACTAGTTAACATTTAGCAGAGAATCAAAGTAAAATAAGTTAGGGCATATACATTTAATTAAAATTTATTCGACATCCATAAATCAAACAGATACGCCGAAAAGAGCTATCCAATTTCCTCATGCACAAGAAATTCTCAGTGTGTCTCGAATATAAACACATTTCTTTGGCCATCCCCTCATTTGGTTACATAATATGGAGCGATTCCCTACTCGCGTTCCACTCTAATTTATCAGCAGTTCCCGCCAACACACTAAATAATAATCATAAAAAACTAACACACGCTCTATAAATTAAATAATTCTGTGTCAAAGTGGCTGGACAACATTCTAATCCCATAAAAAAGAGCAGCCCAAAAAGTGTCTGGCTGTTGGTTTTTTGCGGGTAGCCAAAAACGAATGTGGAAATGAAAATGTGGTCGCTCACAAAATCTAACGTCAAACATCTAAAAGCTGGCATCCCCATAAAATAGCCACGAAACCGTATGCGCATTACCTGAAATTGGGCTGAGGGCGAGTTCTACTTCCAGCGCGGAAAGAGAGGTCAGGTGTTTTCTTCCGCTTCATCTGAGCCACTTGATTTTCCTGTACTGCTTCCCCCCAACTATTTTAATAGCCCCGAAAATCTTCTCACAAGTTTGCATGTTAGGCGGGGTCAGGGCTCCATACAATGCGTTTCGCACGTCGCGTCGACCGTCCAAGCTCGGGGCTAATTGCCACTTTTCGGCTTGGGCTTATCTAAATTGCCGCATTAGCCAAGAACTTGTGACTTGGGCTGGGACTGGAGGCAGAGTCGTTGTAATTAGCAGAATTAAATGCTTGGCTGCCCAGCAAGAATCCCCGACCCCCCGGAGATGTAGCATTGAAAGAGCTTGGGGGAACCTCAGAGGAAGGCGAAGAATTCCACGGCTATTATGCGTTGACTTCTAAGTAAATAATAAATACCTTGAGGAAATCAGCATAATATTCCTCTTAAAGTTTGAACTATTGAACATAATATAAACTATTTTTAACCAACAGATTTTCTACGTAAATGAAACACGTTTCTAATAAATTAAGTTACTAGAACCTATTTGAATTTTAAATCCGTCTAAAAACCCCCTTACTTGTGTCCATACGAAACCTAAAATAGATTTAACTTCCAGTTTTCTTCTCTGTTCCACCGATAGATATTAAATCCAAATTTGTTCAATTCCATTACTAATACTTTATTCCATCTAAATAAATTAATAAGAACTAGTTAAACAGGACATGAAGTAGGACCTATTCCCAATCCAATGTGGACGCATTCTGTTTGTTCTCTGGCATATCGGGAAACCGATGGAACAGTGTGGAAGAAGGCTTCGTTTGACTGTCCAGCCGCGTCTCGTAAATCCTTCCCTCATCGTTGATCAGATACCAACTGGGCGTGGGAGTGGCCCGCTCAAGTTCCTCCCGATTGAGCCCAGTGATGGGCGCCACCGTGGGCAGCTTCTTGGCCAAGTGGTCCAGCTCCTTGAGGTAGACGTCCAGGGCTCGGTAGTCCGTGTTGTTGGCCACCTCGCCGGGGGCAATGAACCTGGGCGCCGACAGGAGGTCGTGCTCCTGCCACAAATTGCGTATATTAGTCATCACATCCGCATAGAGTATGGAATCATCGCTGCGAGCAAGGTGGTTATTTGGCGATTTGGATTTGGATTTGCGTGAATTGAGCAGCCGACTGGCGAGCGGAGTTGCGGAAGCACTCGAAGCTGTTACCGGTGGTGATTTGCCAGTGGTCGTGGTTGTCGTTGTCTCGGTTGTCGTGGTTGTTGCCTCATTGCGGAAGTGGCGCCGCCTCTCCTTAAATTTTTCCCGCTCCGCTGACTTGGCCTGGTGCTTAAATAATCTCTGGCGACGTCGCCGGCTGTCGCAGTTGGTGGCGTTGCTACACTGCTGCTGCAACGGTGACCTCTTGGGGAAGGGGGTGACCTCGTTGGTGGCACCCTCCTCCGGCAAGTACAGGGTGGCATTCTTCAGGAGGTCTCCTATGTGAGCCACCAGTTTGAGACCCTGTGTCACATCGTAAGCCGCTTTTCCCTGCCTCTTGTTACCTTCTCCATCGGGGTTTTCCCTTTCTGTTAGCTCCCTCTTGACCCTCTTGTTCCTCTTGTGCTCCTGGTTGCGACTCAGCACCGCTCGTAGCTTGTGCTGTTGGCCACGATGGTAGAGCTGCTGCTCGAGGCTTTTCTGGGAAATCAGAGTGTGACTCTGCCTTTGGATGTGGCGTTGCCTCACCAGCGGTCCCTTCTGCCTCTGACGTTGCAGCAAACGCTCGGTTTTCCTCACAGAGGCTAGGATTTCCATGGGTATTTGCAGCTGATTAGGGGAGTTGAGGTGGTTCTGAAGCTGAGTCTCTTGGGTCAGAAGATCACCTGGAGCCACTACCTTGGCCCTATTGGTCACCACTTTGCGAGGCTGCTCCCAAATCACTGGAGGACCGCCTGGTTGTCGGTGGCGCAGCCTCTTCAGCTGCTGAAAGTGCTGCGGCGGCTCGATGATCCGTATCACATCGCCCGCATCATCGTCCACATAGCCAGGACGAATGTCCTGCAGATGCGCTGGAACTCGATTCTCCGGCTTCTTAGGCTCCGGCCTGGAAACCCTATACACTGTGGGACTCACAGTGCTGCTGGAAGGAGCTCCATCTTCCACTTTGATGGCCTGGCTGAGGTGTAAAAACAGCAGGAGCACCGGATAAATCCTGTATCCCATTGCACTTTTACTCTCGTTCGGGGAAATGCAGCTTTTCACTTTCGCGTTCGGCGACCGAGCGACAACTGTGCACTAAGTGTGCTATCATTGGGCCTTTATAAAATTTCCTCGCCGTTTTTCCAATTTTCCAGTTTGATTGGCCCGACACGAGCCTTTCTTTTTGTTTCTTTCGCTCGCAACGAGATGGATGTGACTCTGCAGTCGTCATCGTCGTCGTCGTCGTCATCGGCCGCAAATGAAAGCGAAACTGGCCGAGTGACGTTGCAAGTTGCTGGTGGCTTGTTGCAGGTTGCTGCGTTCAACGTCCAATGTTATAACTGGTCAAAGTCAGAGTTAAAATCGAAGCTAAGCCGAAGCCTCCGACTCCGACTCCGTTTCGCTTTAGAAACCCACTTTGCATATATGCAAAGTCTGCGGCTTGGCACATTTCAGCCACGGTTTCTGTCTCTGTGCATGCAACTTTCTGGCTTTCTGGCTAGCTGGCTCTTTAGCTCTCTGACTTTCTGGCTAAAAACTAGTTTCAATTTTCGTCGATCGTGTGTGTAAGTGTTTTTATTTTCGCGGTCTCGAATCTCATTAGCGAGCGCGCCGCTTGACCCTCAACTTGAACTTCGCCGGAGACCCGCAAATATTTATACGAATAGTATGTATTTGTGTCATCCGGACGAAAGGCGAAATAATTTATGCACTGGTCTATTAATTTGTGTGTTTAAAATATTTTCTATGGACGGGAATAATGGGGATCGCTTCATGGGCTTGATTTATGGTCGAATTGGGAATACATTATGGGCTTAATAAATTCAGGAATTTCTGGTCTGCGATATAAAAATAATATGGTTCATTTTGCCGACTCTAGTAATGGGCATCATTTTTGCCGTTGTTTTTTATGGACAGTAAAACTGGCAGGGATCCAGATATTAATAACAATTAGCTTCACACAATGGAGAGCTTAACTGCTTTGATGTGCGAAATATCATAGTTATGGTATTTGGCTTCTATTTTTATGGGTTCTTTAAATCTATTGGAAAGTGAGTTTTGAATGTATAACTACGAGGTGCTCACATTTACATTTGTAATAAAATAAATAGGTTTATTTGAGACACATCGGTTAAGATTTTGATATACACCATTTAATTTACCATTTCTTTTTACTAACAAAATATGTAGAGAATTTTCTTTTAAAGTTCTTTAAGTTTTTAAATATTTTCTTTGAGTTTTACTCACTGTTTTATGAGCTTTTTTATATTTACTTAGATAAAGTATACACAAATATATAGCGAAAATATAAATATTTAAAATTCAAAATAAATAAAGTTAGACACATTTTGAATATTTACAAAATATAATATTTATTAATGGAAATTTGTAATTATCAAAACAAACTTAACAGTACTAATAATAATATATAACAGTTACGCATGCGCCTAGCCTTAACATTTTTAAATGCGCCTAAAAGATGCTTTAAATTTTGCAAGTTTACCACTGCAGATTAACAGCAGCACAGTGACCAAAAGAAGTAAAGATTTCCTCACCCATTCTTTAATTTTTCTTATAATATTTTAAGCCCAGAAAACAAAAATAAAACGCCACAAATTTTAAATAAATTATGTTTATTGCTACAACTCTAGCTTTGACCAAGTGAACCTCCCCAACAACGAGGTCCTCCCGTATTTTTCACTACACACTACAAATAAATAAATAAGTAATCATAGTTGGTTAAACATTAGAGGGGTTTTTCCGGGCGGGGGGAGTTGAGATTAGGAGCTGGACCAGCTGGACCACTACGAGATTAGGCTCCTGGCGAGAACGGCAGAGATTATGATTAATGCGTTAGATTTGCTTGGGTTTCAGGCTGAACGGAATCATGCGACTTAGTCTACTCCACAACCATGGGCGTCCAGGCGTTGTCGCTGGCAAAGCCCAGTCGCCCAGGAGCACCTGCACCCAGACGTTGCCCACCACCACCCACAGCAATACCGCCGCCGCCACCACCACCGCCACCGGCGCCGAATCCCATGCGACGCTCGTGGGTCGTGGGCACCGGTATGGGATGCTGGAACACTCCAGTGCCTGGCACCCGCTGCTCCACGATTCGGGACTCCTCCGCCACTGCCGCCGGATGCACTGTGGTAGCCGCCGCCTCAGCCCGCCGGTTCTTCTCGAAGAAATCAATGATGGGATGATAGTTGTAGTTGATCCTCTTGCCCGCCGCCGACTCCGAACTCGTTCCGCCGCTGGTGAAGATCGAGCTCACCGGATAGACGGCCGGCGGCTGTACTGCTGCTGGTGATGCCGTCGACTGATCCCGCTCCCGCTCCCGATCCGGTTCCCAGTGTGCGGTGTGCTGGGTCGGAAGTGGCGGCGATGCTGCTGGTGATGATACTGAGCCGGCTGTCGTCGTGGCTGGTGGGGCATAGAAGCGGGGTCGCGACTTGCTCCGGCCGGGCTGAGGTGGCGTAGCTGTGGATGCGACGGCACCTGCTTGATGGGCATGGGCGGCAGCGCCACCGCCGGCACCGATGGCGAGGCTATAGCCGCCTCCCGGACCGATGGCGGCGGTTCCCGTGCGGGCTGGTAGACTTGTGGTCTGTGGAAATCGTAGGCCAAAGGCAGCTCCTCCTGGTGATGCTGAAGCGGATGATATTGCGGGTGCGGCTGTGTGGGTGGAGGCAAAAATACGCTTGCGATTGAGCGGGACTCGCGGCTTCTCGGCAGCACCACCAAATGGGTTTACCTCTTGGTCCGAATGCGTCTCGCTCTGCGCCAGATCCAAGTCCAGCCGCGCCTCCGACTGCTGCTGCGGCCGCCGGCGACTCGCTTGGCTGTAATACTTCTTCGAGCCGAAGCTGGAGCTGGAACTGGAGCTGGAGCTGGAGCCCTTGAAGCCGCCTCCATAGCGATTCTCGTCGTCGTCCGGAGGACTGAGGTAGTGACCCACGCTGGTGCTGACACCAGGTAGCTTGACCCTCACCTTCTTGCTGCTGGCATACAGCTCATTGGTCTCCCGGTTATTGAACGAGGGATATCGCAGGCCCAGCTCATCCTCCTCGCTCTCGTCAGCGTAGTCCAGATCCTCCTCGTTTATGGTGCTGTAGCCGTTGTTGTTCGCATTGATGTTGGCCAGAGGCGAGTAGTCCTTGGCCTGGATGGAGGAGAGCGGCGGGAACTGCTGCCGGTAGCCGTCCACCTGGCAGGAGCAACAGGTGGGCACCTTGAAGATGTCCACATGGAGGCCGCGCACCTTGTCCCAGCTTAGCAGGCGATGGTAGTTGTACACCTGCGAGCAGTGCGAGCGATAGGTCTGCGCCAGGTAGGAGCAGCTTTCGCCGGGATTGCTGTGGATAATCGGAGATGGAGATATACATTTATTTTCACAAGGGTTAACACCCACCTGCACTTCTCCAGCCTCAAGGTTTGCGTGTGCTGGCCAGTGTTCACTATGTATTTCCACTCTCCCGAAGCGGACTTGGCCTTCTGGGGTCGGGCATAGCGGACCACGCTCTGGCACATGCCGCCGGCGCTGCCTTCGTCCTCACGCCTGTGATGGGAAGTATTAAATATAAGTTACTAAATTAAAGAAGGAATTATAATAGTTCAGTCGGAAAAAAAATATATTAAAGTTAAAAATAATCTGTCTACTTCATGTATTGCAATTCCGAAAGCTTATTTTGTTGTTTTAATTGCTTTTTTGATTACAAACAACCTTTGATTTATGATAACACCATAAATTGATGTAAATACTTAAAAATTAACAACACCCCAAGTCTTTCGAACAACTTTTATAAAGGCTATATATTTTATACCCTTATAAATGTATCTTAAATGATCTATTTTGAAACATTTTTTATTGCTTCCCCTTATAAAACTATTATAAAATATTTTCAGACTGATTTTTACTTTTGAAAGCTTTGATTGCTTAGATGTTTGTGTTTTGAAAACCTTTCTAAAAATAGTTTTAGGTTGTAGATTGTTAGGTAACTACTTTCTCTATCCAATCTTAATCCATGCTTCTATCCTCACTCACCTCTTTTTGCTCAGGCTAAAGTCGTCGAATTCGTCGCCAAACTCCAGATTATTGTTGGGCTTGTCGTAGAACTCGGCCAAGAGGGCGGACATGGCATTCTTGTGCCGCCTAATGCTGCCCATGATCTGTTCGCTGTGTGGGTTTAGATTTTCAAGAAAATACATATACTATTTCCAACTATTTTATGTAGAAACTCCTACCAAAACCAGTGCTTGTTGTTTAAGTCCAACCAAAAACCAGTGACTAAGCATAGGTGCAAGGGATCGTTGGGCAGGTGAGTTGAATAAATTACGGTTTTTATTAATATCTAAAATTCGGACTAATTTATACTAAGGGCTAAGGACCGAGACCGAGGCCGGAACCAGGAACCAGGACCCGGGAACACAGCTCACCAACTAGCTACGGGAGGGGATCTTACAGCGGATAGTCTTCGGTGCGGATGCACATGTTGCTGGTGAAGCGCTCGCATTTCGTGTGTGGCGGCGATACCACTGGCTTATGGGAACTAGCTGCGGTCTTGGGTCGTCCTGGCCGACCACTAGACACCGTCTGCACCCTCTTCCGTTTGATGGGCGACGACGATTTTTGACCAGGAAGCGGTCGCTTGCCCAGGCGGTAACGGGGTCCGGCTATGAGCTCCTCGGGACTGGGCAGAGGCTCCTCTCGCTTCTCTAGATCCTCCCCGCTGTTGCGCTGGAGGTCCAGTCTTTCGTCCGCACTTAGCGGCACCTCTGTGCCATTGAGGCCTGCGAAGGCCAGGTCTTCAACGTCCGCATATGACTGACTGGAAGCCACAGCATCCTCTTCCCCATCCTCCTCATTGGAGCCGCTGGGCTGTTGGAAGGCTGTGGTATTCAGTTTGACAGTGCGCCCCGCAATTCCACCCAGGAGCTGCTGTTCCGTCACCGAAATGGGCACGGATCGCGTGAGTTTGTGGACGAATTCATTGGCCGAACGGCGCACTCTTTGACCATGCTTTTCCTCCTCCAAAGACTTGGTTTTATTATTTCGAATATCCGCCTGCAGCGCCTCATTTATCATCTGCGGATCTAATACCTCTGCCTGCATCTCATCGAAGAAGTCTTCCAGGGACTCGGATGGTTCTTCTTCATCGGTTTCCTCCTCCTCTGGCTTGGCACTCACGGCAATGGTGCCCACTTGGTCATCAAGCTGGGACTCTTCTGCTATGAGGACATCCACCCTGCGATCGATGGGCTTGTGGAACAACGCAGCGGAGGCTAAGTCCGACCCAAGATTGATATATTTCCTGGTGGAACTCTTCACCAGATTGGCCAGATCAAAGACAATGGGCAGCAGCAGCTTCTTGTCGTTGCCAAACATCATGCGAACCTGGGAGAATTGTTCATTGATAAAAAAATATAAAATAAATTTGAATAATACCATTTCTACGACTTAAACCTGCTTCATTACCTGTTCTAACTTCAGATCGTGACCCTTCTTGGCGTTCATCTGGGCGGAGATCAGAGCTGACAGGGCCAGTCTCTGCTGCGAAGAGAGCACCCTTAGGATGGGCATCACCTCGGTGAATTTCTGTCGCAGTCCCTCATCCGCAAGGGCCTTGGCCAAGGCGTTCCTTAAAGCTCGTTCCCGCCAATCGAAGGGTGGAACCTGACGCTCTGGCTCTGGTTCATCAAGATCTACGCTAAAGTCCAGCATGTTGGACTCCAGCTTCTTCTCAGCCTGCTCGCCCTGGTGATCCTCCAGGTCGTCCAGTGGCCAGTTGTCTCCGGAAGTAACATCCTTGGAGTCCGCAAAGTCAAAGTCTAGGAGCTCATCGTCGGCGGAGTTGCCGCTGACTAGGTCCAGATAGAGCACACAATAGAGCAGGGCCCAGAAGAGGCAGCCGAAGGCGCGGCCCACTTTCATTTTCAGCTCTTCTGTTTTTCTGGCTTTATTTTCGTGGCTCAGTTATTTCGTCTGCAAAGGAAAGTTAATTCAGGGGGCGGTCAGTGGCTGTTGCTAAGCTTGGCTTAATTCCCCGAACCGAACAATGACAGCTGCTTAATTGTTTATTTATGGACGCACTCACACGCTTTCAAAAAGCAAAAAAGCACCTTTGGTCTATTCTTGGACTTGTGCAATTTGCTTAGAAATTCATAACCGCTTATTTTCGGCTTTCCATCGAAAGTAAGAGTCATTAGCATGAGCGTTAACTATTACGACTGCGGAGCATCCGGATCACAACCATCGTCGTCGTCGCCGTCTTGGCCTGGCCAAGACACAAGCCTCTCAAGACTATAACTATTGCTATTACGAGAGTCGGGTCTCGGCGTCATCTCGCGTCGCCAGCTTTTGGTAATCGCACTCAGCCATCGGCTTCGTCATGATCATGATCATCATCTGAGCCGGAGTCGGAGTCGACTGTCATATCTGTTGACTGCCCAACAAGGCGTGAAGCAGCGAAGCCGCTCCGGTTGTTGTTACTTTTGCCATTTTTATTGCCACACGAGGTTATGACTCTGGCCTGCAGTTTTACGGCACTTTAATGGCGATAAGACACGCCAAAAGGTCGTGTGATTGATTTGGCTGTGGCCCTAACTTCCTATCCTCATGATGAAGACATTTGTCAAGCACTGAAGGCTTGGGGAAACTCCCCCAGGCAGTGATGGCAGCCAAATAATATTAGACAAATCAATCGAAACAGGCGGAACAGGAAAATAATGAACAACTTTATTACTGTACTTAAGACCTATTTGTTAATAGCATAATTTGCATATACTAAGCATTAAAATATACCCATAATTATTTATTAACTTTTCTCTTTACTCAAATAACTTGATGCTAATTGAAATCGATAGAAACTAGGAAACATAACAAGATAAACCACTTTGAAAATAACGATATTTTTAAAATTACCCTTGAAGGATTAAGGTTCACTGTGATTCAATAAATGTTTTTAAACATATCTCTAAATAAAAAATATAAAATTATTGTGTAATTTTTCATATTTTTAAATAATTATACGTGATTTTTAATGTCTAAAATATTCTCTTATATGTTAGCTTGAAATTTATTTATGAACAAAAAGGAACTGATTGAATATATGCTTCTGCAGAAACAATTCTAATTTCAATTCATTGATTTATTTAAGTTTATTTTTGTATTTCAAATTTAAATTTTAAGGCAGAATAAAAATAAATCAATTAAATAAAATATTAAAATAAACCTTTACCTAAAATACACAAATTTCAGTCTACAAAATTACAAATTTATTGGAAAAGACTGACAACCTGTCATCACTATCCCCCAGTGAGCCCTGCCTTTTCGTGAACTGTCCTGGGTTTTCTCTTCTTAGCCATGCAAATGTATTATTTGCAAAGGAAAGTCTTTCATTCGTTCAGTCTTTCTTTATTCCGCTGAATAGACCAAGGAGCTGACAAATCTGAATGCTAACTACACCCAAAACGCCGAAAGGCAGCGGCAAACTCCTCGGAGGCAATGGCACTCACTGCACAGCTGCAGCATCGATGTTTGGCAAAGATGCTGTGACCTTTTGCACAGATGAAAAGTGAAAATTTGGCGGCATCGGCCGAGCGGCAACCGCAGTTGACAGTTTAGAAAAGGCAGCCAAGGCCGGGCCTGAAGACTTATGGCAGACGTGGGCCGCAGATTGGCGAGATTCGTTTCTTGCAGGCATCGCAGGCACCCAAGGCAAATAATTGAATGAAATGATGCGCAATGTTAGCTGCACGAACGTGAGGATGCCGCCGTTGTCATGGATGCGACTCGGCGAGGCCCGCAGTCTTTAATTTATCTCGCACACCTGCGCAGGAGACCATCTTCGCTAATGGCCGCGAAGGCTGAAGGAAAATGCTGGTGCTTCTGGTTATTTTGTCTTTTTTTTTCTTGCTTATATGTATTGTGTGGCCTTTGCATATATTTATTATATGTATATGTGTACACTGGTAACCTGCAACTGGCTGGGAAAGCGGTGTACCACTATTAATCAAATTAAGCCAATAAGTCGCGGCCGTTTCCCATATGTTGTAGCCATTATTTCGGTTCCCAGGCATCCCAGCAATTTGGCGTGGGTGCCATCGCAGGAGAGCACAAATAAAAAACAAATTACAAACGGAAAGGGGAGTGGGATACATATACAAATGTAGATGCAGATGCAGATGCTGATGCTGCAGCTGGCTGAGCATGCAATCCCCCAGCGAATTCTTTGGCCACTTTAATTAGCTTGTAATTTGCGTGCGTTGCGCAGACAACGAAACGAGGCCACTCAAAAAAAGGCAGCAAGAGCTGAAGAAAATATAAAACACAACGAATTGAAGAAAACAAATTAAAGCAGCATCGGAAAGCAAGAAAGTCGCGTTCGCGCTGACAATCTCCGCAGAATCCCACTAAGCAGACTAATACCAAGACGCAACTAGGTGCTAACCGACTAACCTAGTAAGCGAACCCGCTGAACCACTAGCCACCACTGGCGACGACAGCTGTCCCCATCGGAATCGGAATCGGCATCGGAGAATCAATATCAGCCACAAGACAAAGCGCGTCATAAAAGTCCCAACCAATTTGCCGGGCCCTAAACGAAAGACTCAGGGCACGAACTCGACACGAGCATAAATACCGAAAAGCTGCAACTCATATATACAAATAAACAGACCCACACGCACGCCTTAAACAGCTCGGACTGACACAATTTCCTCGGGCGTAAAGAATAAAAAGAATTCAAATTTTTGTGCGTCGCTGTAAGCGCTCTTTTTTCTCCTCAGCTCATTTAGAAAGTTTTTTCCATTTCACATATTTGGCTAAAATACACAGACATGCCGCAGCCACAACAACAGTTACCACAAATAAAATCTTATTTTGAAATTCCAATTTCGATTTTGTTTCTTTGTTTTTGGTTTTCTGCTTTCCGCTCTTTTTTTATGATTAATTTATAAAACGAGGCTGAGCTCAAGAAATCACCTCAGATCAGCTTCAGTCTTGGGTTCTTCCTCGCCCAGTCGCTCCGCTCCCTTCTCCGATCGGCCTGGGCTTTAAGCTCTTTTTAACTGATTATTTCCTGTTGCGGCGCAAGAACCGAGTTTTCATTCCACTTCCACTCTACTTAGAGGCGATAATTTTCACTTTTTATGGCTTTGGCCAGTGCCGTCTGGCTGATTTTCGAGTCCGGATTTACGGATTTTGAATGCAGATTTTTCACACTTTTCACACGCGCCTTAATTGGCAGCTTTTCTACTTGCCACACTTCTTGGCATTCACCTTCACGGCGCCGATTTGGACCTAGTCTTGTTTCTTGTCCGCCTGCTACGTCTGAACGCTTTCAACACTCGCCGCCGACTGATTTGCTGCCTCAGCTGCTGCTCACTGCCTCTTTAACTGCTGCGGCTTTTGCTGCGGCTTCTGCTGCTGTTTGTGCTGCCGCTGTCGCAGTGACTTTGGTTCGGTTGGCGTTCTGGACCTCTTGCTGCAATTTCAACTCTCTGCAACGTGTTTGTGCCTCGGCAAATTGCTTTTCTTGTGCAGCTCTGCAGTTCGCAGGTCATTGAACCGTTGCTTAGATGGCTCCCATTTGCATATATGTATGAATATATTAGCGCTAAATGCGGAAGCTTTTCATTATTTATATAAATAATTTGGCTCTAGCCCAGAGTCGCTCGTCGCTCGTAGCTCGCCAAGTTCGTGTCCGAAGTCATTTGTTTTGGGAGTGGGTCAGGAAGCAAATCGCCAAAAACGGAAGCATGCTAAGCCGTATATTTAAACTGCTTTCTATCGGCATCATTAGCCATGAAAAACACTCTGACCACTCCATCGAAGGAGGGTCAGTTCAGGAGTTGAGGAAAGAAAATTAATTTCACAGCCATCAGCGGCGGCACTTTCGTTTTTTAAGACAGCCCTCGGTGGCAACTTTGGGCAGGTTGTTAGCGCCTCCGCCTATCCGTCAATCGAAGTACAGTGGATCAAATGTTGATTAAAATATGGTTGAGAATTTATGACAGTAAGAGTTTTTATTATTTTAATATATTTTTTAAAAGAACTAAGGCTTTTATTCACTTATAGTTTATTTTTAATGCATTTTTGTATTTAATTTCAGTTTTTAGAGACACTACTTCTTTAACAAATGTTTGTAGATCAAACTATAGTGGTTGTATCGTGATGAATGATTTATATGGAAAATATTAAGGAAGCTCTTATTAAACAAAATACAATTCTAAAGCCTTAAATCCACTTTAAACTTCTTACTATCTCAGTCAAGAAATAGTCTGTTATGTTTGATTATAAAGTATTTAAATAAGATTGCTCTCACTTTAATGAAAGCAAACTGATAAATCCGAATATACTTTTATGAATGGAAATTTTTCGTAATATCTCTTTACAGATATCATTAACCATCTATAAATAACCCAAGCTAATGACTTTAAATCGTCTTAAACCCCACTGTGCCGCGTCTATTAATGATTGTTCGTGCCTTTGTCGTTTCGCTTTTTTGCGCTTTATTGTTATTTCTTCATCATTGGTTAAACCCATAAACTATAGCGTCAAGTGCTCCAGGGCAAGTGCCTCCAATGACCACTTAAAGAGCATTTTCTTCACACTTTCCTTGGTAACCACAGCAGCGGCAAAACGGCACCAGCTGGATTTTCATTTCGTTTTCATTTGCACGCAACGATTTTTCCAGCCTCCACGCACTTTATCTTAATGTCCATTTGTCGAGATTACCGCATCGCTGGACGTGTGTTTAATTGCCTCGTCATCAATCAGGCAACCATGGCCAAAACTGTCGTCCATCGGAGCCAACACAACATTGCTGGATTTTCACGCCGCATATAGGTAGATTTTTCCGCTACCGGCGTTCATCTCAGTGGCCATAAAGTAAAATTGTAAAACCGCGATGCACTTGGCTAATTTGCACACTACAGTTTTATTTTTATATTTATTTCTTTATTTTCCGACTTGTGTGTTCCGGTTGGGGAGTGACCGACCACAAAAGTAGCACTGCAGGCTGGTTGCATTCGGTTTGGGATTACTGACCCTGCCTTTTTGGGATATTCATATTGTATATTAAACTCATAAGAACTTTGACATTGAAAATAATCAGGTTTACTTTATGATTTTGCATTTCAGGTTGATATTCAAAAGACATACAGCTGCAGGCCTAATTATGCATTTTTAGCCAGTGGTTATGTATAGTTTTAAACTGAATTCCGGTTTTAGTTTAGGCCTTTAGGGCTTCCTAGGCTTGTGCAGTATATTTTTAAATATGTGAAGTACTTCTGATTTGCATTTTGGTTCACAATATTTATACATTTTCAAGGTTAACTTCAAAACTCCGAAAATCTTTAAAATCTTTACGTTTAACAATCAAGGACAGTTTTAGACTTTTTCAAAAGAGGAATATATAGTATTCATTAGTACTTCGGGTTCACAGTTTTTAAAATGTTGTAAAAAATATTGTTTAAAAAACAGAGTTCTACTTAATATGGTTTTTAAAATATTTATTTAATTTTATTTGTATAAAGCCCAGTGACTTTTGTATTACATATTCTCAAAATATTAGTTTGTATATTTTCCTTTAGTAATTTATTAATTTTTACTTCAAAAATTTAAAATAAGCCCGCTTGCCCTTGGAACCAGTTGCTGGAACTAGCTTTTCCAAGCTGCCAGATCTAAACAAAAAGATCGAAGCTCAAGCCAGAGTTAACTTATTTTAAAGGTTGCCTGACTGGTATTATAAGCAGAAAAAGCCGTTAAATAACATCATGTTAGCTAACAGCATTCAGTTAAAAAAAAATAGAGGATGTTGTAAACAAGCAAAATATACAATGCTTCCAATGATTTAATTAACCAACTAGAACACCTCACCATAAATCAAGAGTAGCAAAAGTATAACATAATTTAAAGAAAAAATCTTAAAAATTACCCAAAAATAAATACATAAAATCTAAATAACAACTCTAACTTCAACTGGTGTAATAATCATAATTATATTTCGTGTTTAATTAATTTATTTGTACAATTCTATAGCTAGATATCAAATACAATTACATATGTCCTATGCGCTGCACGCCTATCTATGTCAACGAATAATTTTACACAACAGATGTGGTTCGAACTCTATGTTTGGATAGTGCAGTCAAATCCGGGCTACGTCGGGGGAAATAGCTCAACTCGAAGATGGGAATTCAGAGATACAGACTAGAAGAACTAAGTGACGAATATTAAACTAGGCATAGGTAGCGCCATTCATTAAACGTAAATCATAAGCATTTTCGTATAAATATTTACAATGAAAGAAACTCTCTGGATCGATGTGGGAGATTAACGATAAAATACAAATAATACTGCTCGACCAGCACGTCTGCGGGGGAAGAGAATTTCGAAAGACAGGTGTTTTTTTTTTGTTTTTATGAGTTCAGGATGGGACTGAGGTGGTTGAGATGCTTGGAGGGGGCTGGGTTCAGTCAGCGTCATATTTCGCACTCGAACTCCGAGATCCGGTGGTTGAAGTAGACCACTCCGTGCTCGAGGTCCTCGCTGAACCCGCTCACGTCCATATAGTCCGACGCCGCCGAGTCGTCGTCCACCCACTTGTGCAGCGACCTTGTGATCTCCAGCCGGGACTGGGCGAAGGAGGGTCGCATGTGCGGATCCTTGTGCCAGCAGCGGGACATTAGGTTGTAGAACTCGTGCCGGCTCTCCTTGGGCAGCTCCGGACGGAGTCCTTGGGGCACCCGGCGAATCACTTCCCGGCCAGTCAGTTGGGAGTAAGGCGTAGAGCCTGTAAGTACAAGAATAAATAAGATATATTATTAATATTTATACATATTCATTTAAACCAGATGTGAAATAATCGTCAACTTTTTTAGCAGTTAAATTGTACTCCGCTCTGCCAAATTTATGATTATTTAACAGAATATTTATATGGAACAATAGCATGATTAGTAAGCGTCATTCTGGACGACCTAAATAAACAGGCAACAAACAGGCAAACTCAACTTTAAATTTAATGTCCTCATTATAGAATCATGAAACGACAATTTAATTTGCTTCTCTTATTGTCTTTATGAATGGTGTATATTTCTCGACAGTAAAATGGATTAAACCCTACCTTTTAAAATAAAATAAATGATTTTATTTGCACACTGCAAAGATTAATGGATCAATGTTAATGACGATCTCCCAACTAAAGAATTTAGATTACCCAGATATGAAATTTTATTTTAAAGAAACTACTTTACATTAAACGTTAATATTTTTTATACCCTTGCAGGGTATTATAATTTTAGTCAGAAGTTTGCAACGCAGTGAA
>JAEIHY010018283.1:0-45478 GCA_018904565.1 Drosophila tsacasi | reverse complement strand
ATATTTGGGCAAACAAAAATTCGTGATATAAATATATCATCTCTAGACAAAAATATCGATATATTGATATCAACAACTAGTGACGTGTTTTTGTTGACGGTGTGCCTGCGTGTCATTTCATTTTCCACTGTCGGCCGGCGATTTTTCACTTGAAGGCAGAAGGACAGGACTATGGCGCAGGAAGTGATTGGAACCGTTAGGGACGCCATCAAGGGCATCTTCGAGAATGTGAGCGGCGCGCCAAAGAACGAGTCGGCGGCGCCGCCGGCGGAGAAGGTGCCATCGACGCCCGAGGGCATGGCGGTTGCCTACGGCAGCCTTGTGGTGATGGCTATGCTGCCCATCATCTTTGGCTCCATACGCTCCGTGAAGCTGCACAAGCTGAAGAAGGTAGGTGCACAGTGAGGGCATGTGTCCGTCTCCAGATACTAACTGGCAGCTGCGCTTCCTTTCTTCGCATAGTCTACGGGCGAGAAGGCCGACACGATGACCAAGAAGGACGCCATGTACTTCCCGCTGATTGCGTCGGCGGCCCTGTTCGGCCTGTACCTCTTCTTCAAGGTGTTCCAGAAGGTGCACATCAACTACCTGCTCACCGGGTACTTCTTTGTGCTGGGCGTGATAGCGCTGGCGCACCTGCTCAGTCCGGTGATCAACTCGCTGATGCCCGCAGCGGTGCCCAAGGTGCCGTTCCACATCCTCTTCACCAAGGGCGAGGGCAAGCACAAGGAGGACATCGTGAACTACAAGTTCTCCACGCACGACATTGTCTGCCTGGTGATCTCCTCGGTGATCGGCGTGTGGTACCTGCTGAAGAAGCACTGGATCGCCAACAATCTGTTCGGCCTGGCCTTCGCCATCAACGGCGTGGAGATGCTGCACCTGAACAACTTCGTCACGGGAGTGATCCTGCTGAGCGGCCTGTTCTTCTACGACATCTTCTGGGTGTTTGGCACCAACGTGATGGTCACGGTGGCCAAGAGCTTCGAGGCGCCGATCAAACTAGTGTTCCCCCAGGATCTCATCGAGCACGGACTGAATGCCTCCAACTTTGCCATGTTGGGTCTGGGCGACATCGTCATTCCGGGCATCTTCATTGCCCTGCTGCTGCGCTTCGACGACAGCAAGAAGCGCAAGACGCGCATTTACTTCTACTCCACGCTGATTGCCTACTTCCTGGGCCTGCTGGCCACCATCTTTGTGATGCACGTCTTCAAGCATGCGCAGCCGGCGCTGCTCTATCTGGTTCCCGCATGCATGGGCACTCCTCTGCTCGTGGCGCTCGTCCGCGGCGAGCTGAAGGTGCTCTTTGCGTAAGTTCCCCGTTTGAGAGCTCACCTGTTTCCCTCGCTATAAGCTCCTCTCTCCCTTGCAGCTACGAAGACCATCCCGAGGAGAAGCCCGAGAAGAAGGATAGGAAGGACAAGGAGGAGAGCGCATCCAGCTCGTCCGGCAGCAAAAAGAAGGAGTCGAAGAAGGCCAAGTAAGGCCCAGAGGAGGCTCCACTCTCCCCGAACAACATCTCCATTCGTTCCATCGTAACAAATGTCTTCTGCAGCAGCTAGCCAAGCATTCTTTCCTTTGCTTCCGCTTCACATCCTTTCACACACCTCCTCCGGACACTGCAAAAAAGACGAATATTCACTAGATTGAGTTAGTTACGTTCCTTTGCGCGAGGCACAACAACCTTATTTAGTTCGATTAGGTTTACAATTGTATAAAACTAATTTGTCTACTTTTCTACCAGAATCAAATAAAATTGTAGAAATATAACACTAATTTATGTAACTCCCGGGGAAGGGAGGCGTAAATTTAAATAAATGCAAATATATTCCAGAACGACATTTTTTCTCTGTTAAATCTGTTAAATTAAAGATTTAGGGAAGTAACCATTTCTAAATTATGTTTATAACTTATGTAATTTAGTAAAAGTAATGACTTTTATTATAGAAACATTTTGGGAATTTAAAAAGATATATATTATTAATGGAAAATTTAAATATTTAAAAATAACATATCATATAAATTTCAGAGAACGCTATCTCTTAAATATGTTACGTGAATATTCCAAGAACTTCTGTTATTTAAGATAGATTCAAATTTTCAGAACATATAATACAAATTCGTACTGGAAAAATATAGTTCATCTCGATTTCTAAAATTATTTAAATTCATGAGAAATTCAGTTCGCTGACCTACATATCACATTGCAAATAATACAGTTTTACCATTATTAATGATACATATTATTATCATTTTGTACTTTATGTAATAATTATTATTTTAAATTTTGTATATTATTTCCCTGTATTTTATAAAAATAAGCCAATATTCTGACCTCCACTGTAAGTTTGTTATCAAAAATAAATATCGCTCGATGGCAACTGAAAAAACTGATAATTAATATAAAAAAATAAGTATTAAGTAGGTATTGCCAAATATAAATTAAACATTAATTTTGTAGATATTCAAGTTTAAAATTAAAATTAGAAATACCCCTTATATTATTAATCGTAATATAAAAACTATCGGCATGGGCAGCAAACGAAGGCTTTGGTAGAGTAATCGATGCTTTGACCAACTTCCACCTCTACCAAAAGCGTTCCACCTAGAGTTGTCGGAAATTTTTAAAAATATCGTATCGATATAATAAAAAACTTATATGAAAGCGATATTATTATTATTATTTACAATTTTTATACTACATAAAAAAATATATATATATAAAAAGGATTACTGAAACTTGTTACGCATAAATAAAGTCATAAAATTAAGATTTTTTGATACGATGCATAGATTTTTTTGGGTGATGTTTTTCGATGTTTTTTTTTATAGCGCTTTTTTATTTCGAAAACATCGACGAACATGGACATCGGTCTAACTTGATCCAAAGGCCCATTTATATAACTTTTTCTTTAAAAAGCATGCATAATAATTCATGTATTCGTCTTGACAAAAAATATCAAATAAAAATATCGCTATTTCGATATTTGGGCAAACAAAAAGTCGGCATATAAGTATATCATCTTTAGAAAAATATATATCGATATAGTTCCACCTCTAGCAGAAGCGTTCCGGAGAAAATTGCGCTAGAATTTTCACAAACGTGAAAAAAAATCAAATAATAGTCATATTCCAATTACTTATTATTAGGAGCGCTTCCAACTTGCAGTTAAGGTACGATCCAGACCCTAACGCACGGCAGTGAGGCCGCAGCAGACCAGACAAACCTAACCGCACACACACACCCACACACTTGCATTTTTCAGAGACAGACGCGCGTGTAGAGCGGGGATCTTGCAAATTGCAACTGAAGACGGGAAGAAAAGAAGCAAAGTGACATGTCTGGCATCGCCATTACTCGCCTGGGGGAGGAGCGCAAGGCCTGGCGCAAGGATCACCCGTTCGGGTTTGTCGCCAGACCCGCGAAGAACCCGGACGGCACCTTAAACTTAATGATCTGGGAGTGCGCCATTCCCGGCAAGAAGTCGACGCCGTGGGAGGGCGGCCTTTATAAGCTCCGTATGATCTTCAAGGACGACTATCCCACTTCGCCGCCGAAGTGTAAGTTCGAGCCACCCCTCTTCCACCCGAACGTCTACCCATCGGGCACCGTTTGCCTGTCGCTGCTGGACGAGGAGAAGGACTGGCGTCCAGCCATAACCATCAAACAGATTCTGCTGGGCATCCAGGACCTGCTCAACGAGCCCAACATCAAGGATCCGGCCCAGGCGGAGGCCTACACCATCTACTGCCAGAATCGCTTGGAGTACGAGAAGCGTGTGCGCGCCCAGGCTCGTGCCATGGCGGCCAGCGAGTAATCCACACCAGCAACGCCCTTACGTAGAAATAAACACACACTGCAAACACACCCACAACAAAACAGAAACATCTAGGAGGAGGCGTTTTCGAGAACGCTTCTCGCATCTTATTACTTTAACAATATCGATTTAACTGAAAACTACACAAAACTACACCGAACGGCAGCGAGCAATGCGAGATCCACACGAAGAGTTCCAATAACATCAGACAGCAACACCAACTCATCTAAGCATGCTCCTTGGGTGACGCACACACACACACACACGCCGAGAGAATGTGGCACGTGGCAGCCGTTGTCGTCGGGTTCTTGACGGAGCGAGGAATTCCAGCAAATGAGGCGGATACATCTCTTATTTCTTCGTTTTCACATTTTGTTGTAATACGATATAAATAATGTACTCGTATCATTTCAATAAAATGTGTATTAGTCATAAAGATAATATTGTGGGTTTCTCGTCAAAGCTAATTAAATGGCTAATGATTATTTTCAGGTATTTAGGGAGTTCTAGCATTGGAAACTTAATAACCTGACAGGCTTAGTGATTGCCTCTGTGCGTGTCACGTGGGTTATGAGCAGCAAGTAGCAGTACCTTCATCATTGGAAAATTTCCACTGTTGTAAAAACTTCTTTGCTTTTTCAGATGCATTTATCCATCCATTAATTTGTTTCTTTTTTATACCCTTGTGTATTAGGGTATTATAATTTTTGTCAGAAGTTTGCAACGCAGTGAAGGAGACATTTCTTGATCAGCATCAACAGTCGAGTCGATCTAGCCATGTCCGTCTGTCCGTTTCTACGCAAGTAGTCCCTCAGTTTTGGAGCTATCTGAATGAAACTTTGCAGATAGTCTTTTATATGCTCTCACTGCTATATAAGTCGGAACGGGCCGGAATGGACAACTATATCATATAGCTGCCGTAGAAAGGTTCGGAAAATGTTTAAGAAAAAAATTATAGCTTTGCCAATTTTCAACATATTTTCATATAATTTGAGATATAACTATTTTGTATTATTCTAGAATTTCAGTTTTAATTTGATCAAGATCGGACTACTATATCATATAGCTGCCATAGGAACAATCGAAAAATTTTCAGGGAAAAAATATAACTTTGCAAATTTTTAACATATTTTCATATAATTTGAGATATTGCCATTTTGTATTGTTCTTGAATTTAGGTTTTAATATCAAATAGTCATGAAAACGGAATTGTTTTAAATTATACTGATTGAGTTGTAAGCTGCAATGGTATATCAACTTCGACGTGCCGAAGTTGGCTTCCTTTCTTGTTTAATAGTCAATTTTTCTATTATTGTCATGCAATTCCAACACCTCGTTAAGATAGATCATTTTAATTTACCTTGACTTTGGTAATCTTCCCATAAATTTAAGTCTTTTATCTCTTCACTCTTCAAACTGCACTAAATACAGAACACACTTAAGTAAATAATAAGTTTTGATTTACTACATATGTACTTACTTTCAGTAAATGATTGTTTAACTTTTTCAAACGCACATTTTCTTCAAAATGTTTGTTGACTTTTCTACTCCAATGCTCGAACACCTCAGGTCTGAGCTGTTGTTGAATAAATTAATTATTTTTATTGTCGCACACACTTAATAAATAAACGTACTCAGTTGACGTACTCATTTACAATACAATAATGGATTCTACAATAGGAATATTCCAACTCTTCCTCTCATCTTTCCTCTCTACTCCACAATTCTTCTCTCTCCCTGGCAAAACTTGTAGTTTCTCCGATTTAGTTTCTCCGTCTAAGTGGTAAGCTTTGGCATGCATTATATGTCATGGGATACCCACACATCGTGGGGCTATGCGTCTATAGTTTTATATCTAGGGTCTATGGTCTATATATTTATTATATGCGTTTATGGGGTATATATCTAACGATCGGGGTAAGTCGTAGTAGGAGTCAGCAGCAGCGACAGCGAGATTCTCCGGGAATACTGTCGTCGACTACAGGTGGCTTAGGCTTAGTTATAGTTTTAGGATTTGATTCGATTTTAGGTTCGGTTCAGAAGCACTTGTAATACCACTCCAGCTGCTTCCGCTGCTCCTCCCAGCGCAGCTGGCTCTCTCAAATGGCCGCCTCCTGCAGGTTCTCCTTGTTCTTCTGCTGGCCGCCGCCGCCGGCCACACCGATGCCACTGCCCAGGCTCCCCATTCCCAGGTTCGGACTGGGACTATCACTGGCCTCCGGGCGATGGGGCTTGTTCTTGCAGTAGAACTGCTTGTGGGCCAGGTAGGTCTTCACATAGTTGAAGGATATGTCGCAGGTGGAGCAGTACTTCTTCATCACCTCGGCGGCGGCCACAGCAGCGGCGGCTGCAGCGGCGCCCAAGGGTGAGGCCACCGTCAGGCTGTCTATGTCCATGGGCTCGGCCTTGATGTGCGGCGTCAGGGTTGGTGCGGGAGACGAGTTGTTGTTCTCCTGCACCAGGCTCAGCGTGGACGAGGGGGGATCCAAGGGTTCGGACTTGATGTGGAAGCTGAAGGGAGAACAGAGTTAATATGGAGACTGTGACGGGTTCATGATTCTTACCTCGCTGCTGCCTCGCCATTGGAGCCCTCAGAGTGCTGGTTGCTGGCTGTGGAGTTCAAAATTACAGGGTCCTGGTCCCTGCTCTCCGGCGAAATCGAGGGTGAGCTGATCAGGGCCACGTGCGGATGCAGCAGCTTCATGTGACGCAGCTGAAAGGGATAAATCTCAATCAGATATAAGCTCTCCAAGATCACAGTGCTCTTACTCACCACATTGCCCTTGTAGGTGGAGGCGTAGTTGCAGTAATCGCAGTTGAACAACTGCGGCGGATGATCCATGGCTGAGTCCTGCGGGACTGCCGACTGACTCAGCTCCTGGCTGATTGCACGACCCTGTCCCTGCTCCTCCTCCTCCTGGAAGATGCAGGTCATGTAGTGCTCCTCGTTCACCTCGCTGGTCGTCTTCTTGTCGAAATGGGTGCGTATGTGGGTGCGCATCCCCCTCAGCGTGTTGCCCTTGTACTGGCAGATGCTGCAGCGATAGGCCTTCACGGTGCCATGCATCTCCATGTGCTTCTTGGCCAGCGCTGCCGTGGGGCTCACTACGCCGCAAACGGGACACTTGTTCAGGCTATTGGAGGCGGCGGCCAGCGAGGAGGAGTTCGAGGAGGAGGAGGAGCCAGAGTTGGCTGTGGGTGCCGCGAGGACACTTGTGAGTGGCGCTGGACAAGGGAGGCCCAGTTCATGCAGGGTCTTGCACTTGCCACACTTCTCCTTCACCGGATCGGAGGGCGTTCCTCCGGCAGTGGCTCCTCCCTTGGGACAATAGTAGTTCTGGTGGGCTCGCAGGTTGTCCAGGGAGGTGTACTTGATGCCGCAGGCGGCGCAGATGAGTTGCTGGTACGCCACTGGTGTGGTTTCCACCGATGTGGCGGGTTCTGATCCTCCCCCGACGCTGGATCCTCCGGCTCCGCCGGCTCCTGGTGAAACAGCTGACTTGGCATCCCCTTCGGCGGAACCCTCCTGGTTTCGGGCGGAGCAGTAGTGCTGCTTGTGCGCCAGGTAATTCTCATATTTGCAGAAGACAATGTTGCACTCCTTGCACTTGGACACGCCCTGCTTCACGTAGATCTGCGGCTGCTGCGGTGCACCAGTCGTTGCCCCACTTCCTCCAGGATTCCCCACACTGGCCTGCGCCTGGGAAGCACCTCCTCCGGCCACTGCAGCCGCTGCAGCTGCCGCTGCCGCCAGCTTGAGCGCCAACTCCGGATTGGTCTTGGCCAGCAGCGATTCGGACAAGCCAAAGTCCGCTGGCAGCATGGAGCGCATGTCCAGCAGGCTGGGCACCACACTCAGACCAGGTGGCGACATGGAAGCATTGCTGCCGGCTCCGGAGCTCCTCGGACTGATGGTTCGTCGCTTCGGCGAGGGACTCATCGAGGGGCTGCTGGGCAGCGAGGGAGCGCAGACGATCTGTTCGGGAGTCACGCTTCCGCCGGCCGAGGCTTCCGCAATATCTTTGCCCACGCTGCCCAGGAGCGCCTCCTCGACATCCAGGAGAGCAGAGCGCAGGTGTCGCTGCCGCAGGCTCAGCGAGTTCAGAGAGATCGGCGAACGACGCAGCGAGAGATCCAAGGGCGCGGACTCTCTAAAAGGGAGATGAAAGACATATCGGTTACTTCACGTTCTTTAAGCCCTGAATAATCCCTTCCACTTACCGACTTCCGCCCGCCTCCTTGCGCTTGGGTTCGGGGGGACTGCTCTTGGGCTCTGGCACCTCGGCTGCCGAGGAGGGTGCCGAGGGTCGCTCTGGCTCCAGGGCGGAACCCAGCAAAGCGGTGGCCAGTGGCTTGATCGTTCCATTGTCCACGGTGAAGCAGGTGTTCTCTGGATTCACAATTCCCGAGTTGGGGGTGGGCCTGCAATGTTGTACAAACAAATTTAATATAACATTTAAATAACACATACAAAATAAACCCTAGATAATCCTTTTTTAAGCTTCGGAATACTCACAGTGGTCCCGGAATGAAGCTGGCCGCCCGTATCAGCGAACAGGGCACAATGATGATCGGATGCGTGGGCAGTGCCAGGAAGGGCGGCGGCGGGTGAGGTGGCGCCTGGAGAGAGGCAGCCGCTGCTGCTGCCGCCGCTGCAGCCGCTGCGGCATGCCCCAGGGCGACCATGGCGGGCGTTGGCGTCTTGTTGTTCCTGCTGGCCTGTGGACTCAGCTTGCCGGGAGCCGCTGACAGGGGGGCTGGGACTCCGCCAGATGCGGAGGAGGAGGAGGCTGGGCCTGGTCCCACGCCGCCACCGCCACCAGGAGATGTGTCCGGCTTGGGCGTGAGCTGGCCGTCCGGTCGCCGGGAGCTGCAGTAGTGCTGCTTGTGCGCCCGATACGTCTTGATGTTGTTGAAGCGGATATCACAGTGGCTGCAGTAGCGATCCGTCTGCTGCTGGGCGGGATGGGAGGTTGGATTAGAATGGGGGAACTAACTAGTGACTCCTGGCACCCCAACAACACTTTACTCACTTGACTAGAGGCCTCCTCCAGAGAGCTGGGCGCGACGACGACGCCCGGCGGCGGTGCTATGCCGTTCTGGATGAGATTGGGCAGGCTGACCAGGGTGGGCGTCGCCGGGGAGGTCTGGTGCATCCGCATGTGCCGGTTGAGGGACACCTTCTTGTCCGCACTGTAGGAGCACTGCGAACAGGCGTACTGCTTGCCCGTCCTGGCCATTTTGGCCGGTGGTTCCGACGAGGATCCTGATCCTCCTCCCGATCCGGTGGCACCTCCTCCTCCGGCGGCAGTACCTCCGCCAGCCGACTTGTCACTGCCCGCCTGATCCTCGTCCGCATCCTTATTCCTATGAGAGCAATAGTAGGCTTGGTGGGCCTCCAGCGTGGAGGGCGAACTGAAGGCTATGCCGCAGGGCAGGCACATGAATCGGGCTGGCTTCATCAGCGGCTCCGCTCCCAGGCTCTCTGCCTGCGATGGCGGCGCCTCCGGCTTAATGGACAGCGGCGGAGGGGCCAGCAGACGTGGCTCTGGGAGAGTCAGCTCCTTGGCATCGGGCTTGAGGGCGGGATCGGAGGCCAGGAGCGCATTGAGCCGCAGCTTGGGCAGCTTGGGCGTGGTGGTGGTGGTGGGCGTGAGGCAAGGCGAGGGACAGGGCGAGGGCTCGGCCTCGGATGGCGGCGTGGAAGGCTGCTCCAGCTTGGGTATCAGTTGCGGCGAGGAGGGGCTGCTCCTGGGCGGAGTGCTGGGACTGTTGACCGGCAGTTCGTCCTCAATCTCCTCCTGCCGCGGATCGGTTTCGCCCAAGTCCTGCTCAGGCCCGGTATTAGTCTCTTCTGGCTGCTCGAACACAGCGTCGTCCTGGTCATCGTCGTCTTCATCTTCGTTATTATTATTGTTGTTATTGTTATTATTGTTGGTCTCTTGGAGATCCCTGGAGTCGTCATCCAGCTGATCCTCCAGCTGCTGCTGCTCCTTCTCCTCGCTGCCCATCTCTTGAGTGGTCAAATCTTTGGAATCTGCAGAGGAAAAGAAAAAGGGAGACGTAATTCCATTAGAGAGAGGCGTTGCGAGATTATCGAAATATTTATTATCGAAAAATATCGAAAATATCTTAAACATTTTTGATAAGTCAGATAAATTGTATAAAAATTAGTTGAGTTCTTTTCATCCAATAAATAGACCGATATATCTAACAGTATTTCGAATGATCGCATAGATATCGCTACGTTCAAGTAACAATAACTTTAATTATCGATACAGTATCGATTTAACGATATTTTCTGCTATTAGTTAAAATCTATATATAAATATTATTTTTGAATTAAATCCTATCCTTTGGAACCCTCTTTCCTCGATCTAACCCCTGCATTCCCTGGCCTTTCGCTTCCCAGGTCAGATCTCCTCTCACATGGCAGTTTAGTGCCTCAAATTGGCTTCCCAGAATCCCAGAGACCGCCGTCTGCCCGTGAGGAATCTATGTGTCAAGCCAGCTGCTTTGGCAATTATTATCGAACAAATTGTCAGTGGTCAGTGGTCGCTGGCCAGGAGAAGAGCTGTGAAAACAATGCGACAAGAGCCAAGGGGAGGAGCAGGAGTTTATCCCGCGTGGCCATCTCTTACGTGGAAAAGCAAAGGAAAAGCTCATGGTGGCCACCGATGATTAGGGCCCGCAAAAGTTCGAAGCTGGCCAAGAAGAAATCCCGAGAGCCTCTGACATCTGATTTGTTCTCTGTTCGGTGTGTGCTTTCGACCACGGCGAAATATTATAACGACCAACGGCGATGCTGGCCGAGATTATGGCGGCCTGGCACTGGCACTGGCACTGGACGCGGACATGGCACACACATGTGGCATGGAGATGGTCGGGCAGGATAAGCGGCTCTGCATCTCCTCGGTTCGCCAGAAATTCGACATCTCGTGGCAGCGAACAAATTTCGCCCTGCCTGCTGCTCGTGCGGGCCACGACTCGCAGCTCCCAAAGAGCTGCTTCTACTGATCCCGATCCCCTCTAGAATCTACCGGAGGAGAGAATGCGCGTTGACCTGTCAATTGCTGGCTATTGAAATGTCAGCACATCCAGAGCGAGCGGCGCAACTATTCGGCCAAAGAGCAGAGAAAGCGGCGAAGTTAGTATTTGAGGGGGGAAACATTTTTCTTTTGGGAATTGGTAACGGCTTGGGATCGTTGGAGAATTTAACACATTTAAATTGGTTTTGGGAAAGTTTTTTTTGTATATTCAAATATATAGAAATAAATATTAGAATTCAGGTATTTTAGATAAATAATAATAATAATTTGAATAATTTGATTTATTATGAATTTTTTGTATTAAATAATTAAGGTCCTTAATATCCTTTTGAATATAATTTATTATTCTATTTTTTTACGTTTTTAATTACAATATTTTATTTTTTTCTTTCCCTGATAAATCAAGTTCGTTGCCTGAGTCTTTTGATTTCCATGTGAAATGTGTTTAATTTTAAAATGTCATAACTCCGTCAAAAATGCATTAATTTTGATTCGGACAGCTTTTCTGTGCTAGTTTTTACTATTTTAATAAATTTTCATACTAAAATTAAAATTTTAAAAGATCAAAATTTTTCGTACATTTTTTTCAATTTTAAAATAAAAAAAAACTTTGAAAAAGAGTAAAAATTATTTTCTGTCAGACATGGCTAGATCGGTTCGGCTGTCAATGCTGATCAATAATATATATGATTTATAGGGTCTTAAATGACTTCTTCACCTCTTTAAAAGCTTCTGACTAAAATGTTATATCCGAAAAAATAGTGCTGCCAGAATTGCATTGCCAGTATGGATACATATGGAGTTTCATTCCCATTTTATTATTTATGTATTTCAGATCCTATTGCTGCTGTTGCCAAAAAAATACACAAGAAAAACAAGAACGACTATTGACGGGCCCGCCCTAATTGCCGCCGTCGATTTTTCACGAATTCACACAATTCTGCACGTGAGCAATCAGTTAGAGGAATCAGCCGAGGAGCTCTCCGTCACCTGCCCCTCGCTCGCCGCCTTCCGCTCTCCGCTGGCATTCCGAGGCATTCTGCTTATTTGTAAGATATTTATTGCCTTCGATTGGGTGGCGATAAGCCGCACACGTAAAGTGTTTTGTCCCGGGCAGAGGTTGGGAGCAGAGGAGCCGGGCAGGGAGGGCAGGGAGTCGAGGCAAGGAGCAGGGCAGATGGCCCAGCGCCGATAGAGTGCGAACGGGAGACTAACAGCTAACAATGGCTTTGGGTTTTGGTTTCGGTATCCCCAAGATCCCCGAGAACCCCAGCTCTGCCTCCCAGCGACAGCTGCCTCTGCCGAAGATTAGCCTCAGCTCGGGATCCCAGCTCTCAGCTCTGGGTTCTCGGTCCAACAGCTCAGCTCTCAGTTGGTGCAGCAGCAGCAGCAGCAGATCTCCGCCAGCGATTGCCTCGCGAGTGCCATCGCAACACCCGCTCCTACTTTTCATTGTTGCAAATGCTACGGGTGCTGGGCACGGAAATCTCTTCCAGAAAATAGAGATTATAAAGCTTCGAAAGAGATTTGGAAATCATTTTAACATACCCCCTAAACTGAACATATTTATCAAAGATATGGTCTTAAATATGTTTTATAATAATAATAATTTTATTTAAAAGTGTTCCAATCAAGATACGTTTGGTAATAACCCTTAAATTCCCGACTAAAACCCATTGCAATGCATATATTTAAATCTTCAACAAGGTGTTGCTATTATTATTATTTTTTCCATAACCCCCTCTCCCCCCCGGACAGTGCGTGGTGGAATTCCAAGGCTACGCTTATTGGCATTCACATTCGCATACGAAATCGATTTGGGATCTGGGAACATGATGCAGCAGTGGCTTTTTTCGCTGAAAACTGCGATCGTTTCCCGATCGTTTGTTTAGCTGCCCCCTCCCCTCCTGCACACCTCTCTCAGGTGCAGAGGGGGGAAGTCCCCTCCTCTGGATCCCCTTGGCCAACGCCAACAATTGTTTATCAATTTGTTAAATCAGCTCAACCGCCGTCTGAGGCCTCGGCGGAGGCTTCGGCTTGGGGTCTCTCTCCACCTTGGCTTCGCGATCGATCCTCGCCGATAAGCGACACAACAAAAACACACTCACACTCACACACACTCCACTCTCCTGCAAGTGGGCAGCGAGAGGGGGACACCGCACTGTTTATCAGCCGGCAGATGATTGTTGCCGGTTTCTCACTTGGCCGCCACTTGGCTCGGTGGGCGTCGTTGGCAGCCATAAACAATCGAACAATTTGGAGCCCAGAACGAAGTACGTAGCCCGATCTTGCCCAGAAACCGAGGAGCACAACCCGAGGAGGAGGCGACCCTTTGTTCATTTGTCGTTTGGGTTGAAGACCGCGGACCGCCGTCGCAGCTAATCGTTGCGGGGTCAGTTAACCCGAAAAAAATCGAGGATCTCTTGCTTGCGGTAGATGGTGCTGGTGCTGGCAATAATCCAAGAGGTACCTAGACTGGCTGGTGGCGGGAGAGGGAGCAAGCCAAGTCGCCAGTGCGTCTGGCTGGAAGCGAGTACTTGGAGGTGAGCACCTCCTCCTTGGTGGGGCGCAGGCATAATGAGTGGGTTTTAGGAGGAGATAATGAGGAGGCCCTGAGAGGGCGGAAAAACAAGGATTGCCTATTATATAATTAAGCTTAGAAAGCCTTTGTATTTAATTAAATAATTAGTAATGAACATAATTCAATTACATATTTATTTAGGGCTCATAAAAGGGCTCACAAGGGTAACCAGCAATAGGTATGTCAGAAAACATCCATATAATATCGATATTATATTTTATATACTTTCTAAATGTATTTTCATTTTATTAATTGTTCGATATATATTTTTCCCTTATTAATTACTCTTCCTTGTTTTAATAAATCTTCCCCTTAAAGTAAAGTAATATTTATAGCTCCTTATAAGCACAGCTATGGGTTACTAAGCCTCTCCAAAGTCCTATTAAAGCCCTATTCTTCAGCTTCTCAATCACATCCTTGGAGTTCTTTAATATCCGTCTATGATTTAGCATTTTTTCCCTGCTCTTTACCCTCAAGGCCTCGTAGCTCCCAGATCCCCAGCCTCATTAGTCAGGCAGAAAATGTGCGAGGCGAGACTACTGCAAACGGAAGACCGACTGCCTCCAAATGCACTCCTCCTGCTCCTCGGGGAATATAATTAAACAAATTTCAGCAAAGGCAATCGGATGATCAAGAGGAGAAGCAGCAGCAGAAATTGAAAAACGTGAGTGAGCACAGCCCAAAAAAAAAAGACAGAGAGACTGGGAAAGAGAGAGAGCGAATGCAGCTGCCAATTGTGATAAGAGAAATCTTCATTTTCGCGCGAAAATTTTGCCACCTTGCCTTGGGTTTCCGGGACTCCCTGCCATCGCGATGGCAACGGACGAAGGAGGAGGAGCCTGGAGCCTGGACCCGGGACCAGACCTGGGCACGGGTAATCAACGCCATCAGCCAGCAGCGAGGTCTCTGGGCCAACAACTCCTTCGCTTATCAATTGTTATTAATCAAGGAAAAGAGGGGCCGGAGCGCAAAGTTCGCAAATTTCATTTCACTTCACACTTTGGCCAGAAGGAAAAAACACAACAAGAAAACAAGAAAAGAGCAGAGCTGCGCTGAGAGTTAACTTAGTTCCTTCAGCTCAGATCTGTTTTCTTTTCGCCCTGTGTCCGTGTAAATAATCAACATTCTCATATCTTCGGGGGCTTCCAAAAGCTATTCGTGATTTACTCGGTGGATCCGCAGCTTCTCCCGCAAGCTTTAGCTTCGATTTAAGTCCCTGCAGTCAGCACCTTGGCTCTATGGGAAACCAGAGAGAGGAAATTCCTTCGATTCGCGGATAAGCCACCTCCCCAGTCTATCCTCTTGGAGTTTTTGCTCTTGTGATCGGAACAGAAGTTCGTATTTCGGCCCAAAACTAATTTAGTTCACTTGGTTCAAACAAGAAAAAAGCTGTGCTGCTGATGTCAATGGGTTGCCAGGAGATTAACCTCTCAAGAAAGGAAAAAAGATGGGAAAAAGGGGATTAAGGGGGATGAAATATATCAGTACAGCTGTGGATGTGAAGAATAACTATAATACAAATAAATCAGGAAAGCATTATGACCTTGTCTAAGCAAAGACAACACTATAAACAAGATGGGTAACGCCATAACAATTTTTGTAATTGGTCAAAAGACTTAGAAAGAGCGCATATATATTCGAAATATATTGATAGATTACTATATCTTTTTTTGTTTTTTTCAGTAGAAACATTGCAAGCTCAGAGACATAAAAACCAATCTTATACTAAAAGTTTTGACCGCATATATTGTCTACCTCCTATTTCAAAATTTCTTGCCCAGGGATGGCATTGAAACAATTGGGAAATAAATAGGAAAACAGCCATATCTTCTTATAATCTTTAACATATAAAATAAGAACATGATATATATATATATATAAACTCTTAAGATTTTATTTATACATTTTAAGTACTATAAATATTATGTACTACATTTTTCGTATACTTCTAACAAGTGTCAAACATCCTTAAAATCTAGCTTTCAAACCTTCTCGGCTTCCACTATTTCCACCTTCACTGTTGTTAAATACGTTTCTGGAGCAACCTATGTGGTACGTACTTGTACTATATCTTCGATCTATAGAAACTGAAACACAGGCACCGCAGACACAAAGCCAAAGACAGACGGCAGACGACAGGCAGGCAATTCCTCGAAATCGCCCAAGTCAAAGTCTCTCTTTTTGATGTCTTAATTAAAAAACGTGCAAATGATACCCAGACGGAGCGCACCGGAGGGGTATCCTGATCAGGGAGGAAGCCGGGGCCTGATCTTAGGGCCCTCGGACTGCTCAGAGTTCAATGTTGGAGCAATTGATGCAACTAAGAGATGTGTTTGCTGCTGTTGCGCTGCTGTAGCTGTAGCTGTAGCTGTTGCTGTTGCATGGTTGCAAGCTGATAAGCCGAGGGTAGAGGAAGCAGGGAAGGAGTTTGGGAAAATTGTCGCAAGCAAGTACTTGAAAATATCGTGTGAGCACGCTCACAGAGAGCTTTGATCGCTTGATCAGCAGCAGCAGCAGCAGCGGCAGGAGCAGGAGCAGGAGTTGGAGTAGCTACAGGCTTTACCCCGGTGATCAATTGCGATTGGAATACCCCAATGTTGCTCCCACAATCTCATGTGTAGCTTTAGCTGCAAGGAGTAGCTCCAGCCTGCCGTGCACAAATTTAAATTGACCCAAAGTGCAAGTTTTGAATGTCGGCTAATCGTTCATCGCAGACGAGGCAACATGTTGCTGTTGCTCCTGCTCCTGCAGCTCCTGCTGCTGCTTCCCTGCTCATAATTTGCGTTTATTAAACAAGTTGGGATATTTGCATAAATGTAGCTTTCACGGATTAGGATCAAGGATGCCAGCTGTGGCTGTTATATCAGAGGAAACTAGGGAGCTGTAACTTTGAGCTGTAACTAGGAGTTAGAAACTAGCAACTAGGAGGAGCTGCTTCTTGGCTGTGTAAACAAATCACGCTTTTTCCGCAGATCAATCAAGCTTTGACAACTACTACCTACAGTCACAATTCAATTGTGATTTTTCCTGATTTTTCTCTGTCTTTTCCTACTCCCCTACTCCCTTTTTTGAGTGGATTTCCCTCTATGCAGACACGACACTGCGCTTTTTTACTGCCTTTTACTGTTACAACTGCTCAGTTCGTGAGGGCTTTGCCGGGCCACGCCCCCTTGATCTTCGATCCAAAGTCGTGTCTCTGTGCTTTGCTCTGTTTTCTCTCTTTCTCTCTCTCTCTCTCTCTTTGTCTCCGTCTCTGTCTCTGTCTGTGATGACTTTTGATGTGTTCATCAAGCAAACCAATCACGACAACTGAACACAAAAAACACAACGGGTTTCAGTAAATTAAAGAGGCGCGAAAATTAACCGCCAGAGCTGTGTGAATGGGAATGAAATTCCTAAAAAAAAACAGAGGGGAAAAGCTACAAAAGGAGTCCAAAACAAAGGGAAAGAGGACCCCACACAGCAAGAGTTGAAAGCCAGGCAGGCGGCCGGGGAAACAGGCGTCCAAGTTGCTAACAAGATGCGAGGCAGTCAGCGACAACAGCCGGCAGTTGGCCAAAACTACAAAGTTAAAAAGGCCGCCACGCAGCAACTCCCATCCCCCCAGCCTCTCCAGGTTTACCAGCTTCAGCTTCAGGTCCAACTCTGAGTCCAAGTTGGGGGCCCGGCGGAGTTTAACTCCCAGCCAGGCAGCAAAAAAGGCCACGCAACCTGGCAGAAAAGCTGTTGGCAGTACAGGGAGAAAAATTAGGTGCCTTTAACTATATAAAATAATTAAATCACAGAAATATATAGAAGATTCTAAGGTAACTACAAGTACTCTTTAATTTTATTTAAAATTAAAGAATTCAAATATATTTGTGATAAGTTTTCACCCAATTCCATTTCGCTCAGTGCCTTCTGGAGGACTTGCTAACAAAGCGGCAAGAGCCAGACACATCATTACCTACCAATTAGGCCCCGAAAAGTGTGTGCGTCTCTGTGTGGCGCAGAGTTTGAGTCGGGAATATGGAGGCAGCAGGCCAGCAGAGGAAGGAAGGCGGCTACAGGCAGGCACGAAGACTCAGGGAAAGGAGGCCTGAAAGGAGCCAGGAGGCTCCTCTGGCTGCTCTTTTGGTGGCACAATAAACGTTTACAACGTTGCGAATGAGATGGGTTTCGTTGGTCGGTGCTTTGTGGATTAAACCGGAGGAACAGAGGCAGAGAGGCAGCCGAGTGACTGACAGCCAGCAAATAAGCCATAAATGCAGGAAGGAGGCTCAGACTGAGACTGACTGAGGCTACCTTACCTGGGCCGGGCGATGATGAAGTGCAAAGTGCCTGCTAACAGCTTGTAATGAGCTTCGCTCCGAGAAAATGTGATGCCTCGGGATTTATGGAGAGTCATAAGGAGGAGGAAGGAGCTTCACTTCCTTTCCACACACAACTCTGACTCGACAAATCCTTGCTTCCAATTTGATTTCAATTCGTTTCCCTGCGATTTAAGCTCCCCGATTGCTGATTGAATTTTCGCAACTGGATTTGTACAAACAAGCCACCAAATACGTGGCAATAATCAGAGTCGGACCAGGAATCAACATCGATGACGAGGGTCATTCGTGCGTGAGTTGAGCCACAAAGAGCTAGAGATCCGAATGCAAACGGTTTTGAGGGTGTGGGAAAATAATAATAATGGCGACTGGCGAATGACACAAGGGGTTAATGGAAAGCCAGGACCAACTCAGATGACGAGCGGACGGAGGCTGAACAGGATGGGAAAGGCACCAAGGCAGTCGAGCTGACAAGAAACTAATTGATTGACAGAAGTGTGTCCCAGCTCAAAGTGATTTCTCAATAAAAGAGCCTGAAATCGATTTAAAAGGCTTAAGGGATAAATGTATACTCTACGCAGCAATTCAAGCTCACTTTTAATGTGCTGAATCTATAAAAATTTGCAGAGTTATAATAATCCTAAATAAAGGTTTAGGTATGCTTAAGCCTAGGCAATAAAAATAAGATTTAAGGTACAGAAAAAGGAGAAAGTACTTTTTAAAAGTTCACCCCAGATTTATGGTATCTCTCCTAATTTTTTCCTAGCCAACTTTAGGATTTCTCAGACTTAAAAAGCAATGAAATGAAGCCAGTTTCAAGGATACCCATCCCAGAAAGAGGTCAAGTCGTAAGCCAGCCTCCCCGAGCGATATACAAATTCCATGCGAGGAACCCTTTCCTTCCACCGATTCTGGTAGAAATGATAAAGCACCATATATATACCATATATAATGCCTGCCATATACATAAAAAAAATTACAGCATAAATCACACACTCTACACACACACTCTACACACGCACATTTACGGCCTTGCACACACGCACAAATTTCGGTTGTTGTATTAAAAATAATATCGTCGTCTGGCCGACAAAGATAAGAAAATTTATCCAAAGGATTGCGTTTTGGTGTTATGGCCACCACAAAAATGTGTGGGGCAAGCGACTGCTCCTGCTCCTGTTCCTGCTCCTTCCCTGCCAGCTCCTTTTGTCTGCGCAACCGCAAGGACAAGGCGACTCCTGCTTCGACTTGATGCTCGCATTTTATGACCAAAGCCCCCAAGTCGAACTCATCATCATCATCATCTGCTGATTCCAGGGACCAGGGGTCAGGACGGGGATTTAGGCAGGGGTCATGATGGGTGGGTGAGGAGGTAAAGGATGAGGCGGAAGAAGGAGCAGCGGCAGGAGCAGGCGCAGGACCGCCAGCTGCGATCTGTGGCAAGCGATAAGGCGGGAATACATTTCATAAATGCCGCCGCGCCGCAAAAAAGGATTACGAGGCGGCTGCCACTCTCTGGCTACTTTTGCTCTGCTCCTTGGCACTGAAAAAAAAACAGGTATAAAAAATAGGAAAGGTATCGAAATACTATGCCAATTTTTAGATAATTAAATTGACAAGTTAAGATCCTTATTTAAGATTTTAAATTCTTGTTAAACACCATTTCAAAGATATGCAGAAAAAAACAGTCTATTGGTTTAAAAATATTATTTAGGGGAAATTTGAAAAAAGTCTTCATACCAATATAAAATCCCTATTTTAATGACATAATTATTTTTTTTTTCTTAATTTTTATATTGCCAGTTTTTCTCCCTGTATTTTCTCCTTAAACTCTCAATATTTCATCATATCCGCAGGACACCGCGCTCTTCTCTATCTTCTCTGTTGTAATTTATGGTAAAAATAGTATAAATTGTATTTACAAAGCTATTACTTGGCTCACATCTTAAATCAAAAGTCCCCCCAATATTTTTTATAAAGGATAAGAAAAAACCCGATTTTGGCCATAAAAAAAAAACGCTCGTGTGCTTTATATTTCGAATCATAAATCCGGTAAATAGTTAGCACTTAAAACCCAGACGATTTCCTCGCTTTCATAGTGTCCCACATGTCGTATACTTGATATGCCATAATGCATTTTGAATTTACACTGAGCACAATAGTAGGGGGTAAGGGCTGAGCTGATGATGATGATGGAACACTGTAGATAAGGTCGAGCGCCGTGTAATGGTTTTTTTTTTTTTTCGATTACAGACGTTGAAGTTGGCTGTTTGTTGCCTTTGCCCGCAGCAATTGCACTGCGAGTCCCGCATGAAACCCAAAAAAAAATAAACAGAAAAAGAAAATTCCGATAGGGAAACTTTGAGCTTTCCTCCCCTCGGTCCCTGGCCCCGGAAAGCCTTGTCAAATGATTAATTACATGCCGAAAAGCTATCTAACAATTTGACTCGCTCGCTGTCTCTGGTTCAGGTTCGCTTCGGTGTTTGGTTTTCGGTCTCAGCGAGTGTGTGTGTGTTGTGTGTGGATTGTCATTAAGCCAGAACAGCAAGGGAGACATAATAAAAAATTATGCCATAGATAAAATGCCATTAGAGAGGGGCAACCACATGCATGGGGGAGCGGCGGCGGAGGGCCAGAGTCACCACTTAGCGCCATTAGAAGGCAGCCAACAGGCAACGGCCACCAACAAGAGGAGCAGCCAACCAAAAAGCCAAACCAACTGCGCAGGGGCCGGGGCAGGGCGGGCAGCTGGTGCTGCAAGTATGCAATTCTGCAAGATAAGCCGAAGCATTCATGAATTTCATAGATAAAAACCCAACACACACACACAGCCGCACACAGATACCCGGGGACAGGCGCTCAGGGAGATGCGCTTACAGTACATTGCACAGGAGCAGCAACAACAACAGGAGCCACAGCAAATGAAGAGCGCCAAAGTGAGCAACGTCATCATCATCATCATCGCCAGCAGCACCAGAAGCAGCAGCAGCAGATTCCCGAGCAGCAAGTGGCGCAGGACAGGAGCAGGGGAGAGAGAGAGAGAGAGAGAGAGCGGAGTGGAGGCGGAAGCCAGCACAAACAAACAAACAAACAAACAAACATCCAAGGGGCGGACCCAGAAGAACATACAAGAGATATAGGAGAAATTATTTGGCATGGAAGATTGAATACTCTACGGCAAAGATTTCTACAGCAGAAATATAGAAGGCAACGAGTGGGTTTAAATATGCATGAAATTAATGAATTTAGTTGTTTAGCTAGCAACAAAATATTAAAATATTTATCCCTTATTTTATGAGACAATTTTTGGGCAAATTAAAGCATAAAAATATAATATCTAAGCTGAAAATACATTGATTTTAATTAAAAGCTGTTCTAAGTTAGTTTTTATAATAAAACTGCATACTGAATTTCTATTTATATTAAAATTAATTTTTGACAATTTTTTGTTTAAAAATTTCGAATATAAATTAAATTTTTTTTATTCTACCAGACAGGACTAGATCGACTCGGCTTTCGATGCTGATCAAGAATATATATGATTTATAGGGTCGGAAATGAATCACCGACTAAAATAATAATACCCTGCAAGGGTATAGCAAATTCAATGAGTATATGAAATTAACAATAAAGGAAAGAAATTCAATAAATATATTAAATAAAAAACTAAATTGATTAATTAAAATTAACAAATATAATCTACGAATGAACAAAGGAAATAAACAAGTTAAAATTAAAACATAAAATGACCACGAGTTATAACAAATGAACTCTGATGTAACGCAATTGTTTCTTTTTATGTTAAAAATTTCAAAATTAATATTGATACAACTATTAAATAAGTTCCATATACGGAAAATATTTATATATACATTCCAAACCCCCACAAATTGGATCAGAAAAAGTAACCTTGAGTAAAAAGTGTAATTAAGGTAATATTTCATTGGATCATCAACCACTATATCTAGCAAAAACAAACGAAAAACCTAGCTCGTGGAAACCCAGCTGCTGGCTGGGTGACCCCCAAAACTAAGATCAAGCTGAGCAGAGCCTAATCCAATCTGGGCAGCAAGAAAGGCAATGCAAGTGTGGCTATCTCTGGGCCAAAAGTGGGTTCAGCCAGTGGGTGGCGGGGCAGGCTCGAAAGCCACACCATCGCTACTACCCCGTTCCGTTGTTGTTTTTCGTTTGGCCGGCTGGCGTCGCCATGGAGTGTCAACAGCCAGATAAAGATTAGCCCAGACAAACGCCCACTTTTTAGGCCAACTGTTCCGCCCACTGGCCACTCGACGATGCCCTGTCCCTGTCCCCCTCTGCTCCGCCGGATTCCGGATTTTGCGGCCCTCTCTCTGGGAATGTGTGTGTGTGTGCTGTGTTTGAGCTGGAAATCTTTCACTGACGCAGCACAAAAAGGGCTGAGATTTTTGAGGAGCAGCAGGGATGCTGTGCTCCAATTGCCGCCAGTTTTTCGGGGGGATTATTAATGATGAATGCTCGAGATGGCAGCGAAATGGTGCGGAATGTCAAGCGGCCAAAAAATAAAAAGAAAAACGAGAGCAGGAGCGGAGTTGAAGTCAGGAGATTTAGGGTTGGATTAGGCACTTCAACTGGGCAATGTTTTACAGGATAATCGGAAGATTCATAGTTGAAAGTTGGCTCTAAAAACTGAAATGAATACTATAAATAGATGTGAGTATTTTGTGATTTTTAAGGAGGCTAATAACTTGAACTCCTGTTAGGATTTCCCAAAGAATTATTCCGAAATTCCCTCCATAAAATGTTAAAAGAGGTAAATAAGGTTCCTATTTGAATTAATATATAGAAAAATAATAAAATAACAGAATAAATATACCTTTGGTATTCCCAAAACCATAAAGTATCTTCAAATCATAAAGTAAAGTGTGAAAATAAATAAATTCCCATTAACAACTCTAAATAAACTTGACGATAATCCTGGTGGCTTATTACCAACCCTTTATCTCACGCAAAACATTCAATTGGAAAAGGCAAATCCGCTCCTGGGGTAAGCCGGAGAAGGGTTCGAGTGTGGGCTGGGGTCTGGCTTCCTCGGGGGGGTCAGAGACATCGTCTCAATGACGTTGACACAGTTGATGATTATGAAGTGATATGAAATTGATGCCAATGATGTCGGGAGTGAAGAGTCAAAATGCCACCCAAAAAGTAAGGGGAGGATTCTCCAGAGGCGGACCCGTTGTCATTTCCTGCAGTCCATCGGAACAGCGATTGTAACGAGGGTTGAGTTCGAGAGTTCACCCCCTTTTTTTGGCATGGCGAGAAAGGGTTTTGAGGAGGTGGTCTGTGGAGGTGTCAAAAATCATCAGAAAAACCACAGGACACAGGACACAGACACAGCCCACAGGATGAGGGGACACAGCAGAGCAGTGCCTTTGCACTGATAAAAATTGTATTAAATTAGAGAGCTCGTCGTCTTCATCTTTTTTGGGATTAAATTTTTATTGGCAGAATATCAGCAGCGGCAGGACGATGTCCTGGCTCACACTCACAAACACACATCGAGGAAATTTATTATTGGGCATTAACGGGTTATGTCGGTGTCGCCTGCTTCCTGCATTCCCCGAGATAAGAATTTATTTTTTGGCTTTGGCCCATTTCGAGTTTAAGCCGCAAACTTATCGCGGATTGAGCAGCGGACAAAAAAGGACAACTGGACGAATGACACTCGGCAGGATGTGTCCTGCTTTGGGCAAGTTTTTTTTTCCTTTTAAATTAGAGATAGAGTCTCTGTATGGGCTTACCTCTGCTGTCGACGGTCATGTCTTCTGTGGTATCGGAACAATCACCTAAAAGGGACAGAGAGAGAGTTGGGAAGATTAGTGGGAGGATTAGGCAGAGGGTTGACTTGACTGATAGATTTATTGAGCTAATATATGTAAATATATGAATGAATGGAAAAAATCTAGATTTTAAATTAATTAAATTATATATTTCCATCTTAAGGAAACAGTTTTAGCTTCCCTTGTAGGGTTTATACATTATTTCACCTCCAGTAGAAGGTGTTAACTCTAAGTATTCCCTCAATAAAGCTTAGATACCCTGCAATTATCCATATTGCCCTACTAAAACTATACCCCAAAGATGACCATCTAAGCGAAAGATACAGAGACGTGGGCTTGGGGCAAGGTCCGAGTCCGAGTCCGAGTTCCGAATTTCATGGATACCAAAGGTCTTGGGGCTAATAGTCGTTGATATTTATCGCAGATAGTTCCAGCCAAATGGCTCTCGGTGCTCTGAAAGCGATAATAATTGCTGCCGCTCATTGTTTGTACAACCATTCCCAGTAGTATCTGAGAGCAGCCGAGTATCTGAGTATCTGAGTATCTCAGTACGAGTATCTCCTCCAGCTCTTGGCCCTACTACGCACAGTAGTAGATGATAGTTGGCGGCGAGGCCGGTGTCCAAGCCTTCACTTCCACTTCCATTACTCCATTACACGTCCCCTCCCCTTCCCTCCCCTCTCCACCGCGTATCTCTGGCTCCTCATCCAGTCCTCTTTGTGTTGTTTTTCTCATTTTTGATTATATTTCGCTGATTATTCACTTCGAAGGAATTATAATAACAATAATAACAACAATCCGGCAGAATTCCTTCGTTTTTATTTCAGCTTCTTCCTCGCTCGCTCGCTCGCTGGCCGCAGATTGCAGATAGCGAAGCACACACACACACAGATACGGATACCCACACTCGCAGAGCTGCAGATACATATGAGCCGGGCTCGGCTGAGCTGGCCGTGGAATGAATGTGAAGCCACACAGCGCAGATAGGCGACTGATAAGCAACTGAAAGCTGGCTGCCATGGACGCGGACGCGGACACAGACTTCGAGTTGGACTTGGACTACAGTGTCGGACAAGGGGACCCTTTCCCTCATCTCTCTCTCTCTTTGGGTTTTCCCCAAGTGCTGGCAATTGGCGGGATTTCTGCAGTTGCAACACCCACACATGGCCTACAGGTTGAAATTAAGCGGGAAAAAGTGTCTAAGACTAGCTAAAAGTGGGGCTAATAAGGCTAAGGTTATAGGGAAAAATAAAAAGCAATGAAAGGAGAACTTATTTGCATTTAAATAATATATAATAATTAATTAAAGGGTTTGGTAATTTGCATTTAAATAACATTTAAAATGCATAATTCATATTTTAACAAATATATCAGGAAAATACCACCTAACTTGCTTGACATCAAAAGTCTTTCTTTCTTTCGCTGCTTTCCAAGAATGAGTTTTATTCTTTACATTTTATTTCTTGATAATGATTTATAAAGAATTATCTATGCTAATACAAAAATACAGAAAATAATCTTGGACTTTTTCTTCGAATCAAAAAGTGAATCAAAAAGTTTCACCCGGCTTCTAGAGAAATTATAAATATTTCAATACCTAAAACAAGTTTAATTGATATTATTTTTGTCTTACATTGTTGTTTTAAAAGATTCTCATGCTCTTATAACCTTTTAAGTTATAAAAGGATTCCTTTTTAAGATTTCCCTTTAATATCCTGTCCTCCCAGTTTGTTTACCTTAGTCAAAACCCATTTGAAAACACTTCTCACCTCTGGAATTACTGCTAAGCATGGCTGTCATTTAAGGTAATCCACTTTTGGCTGCTAATCCCGGCTCGGTTAGGTGTTCCTTGTGGTTTATTCACTCGCTCATGACTCACTCATGTTTTAGTATTCGGTATCGAGCTTGATTTGAGTTGTAATTATGTGGTCACTTCACTTGCTTTCCCGATTCTCACTTCACTGTATTCAGATTTCATTAAAATTTATTCAAATTTTCGTTATGACGAACGTTTCGAGTGTCGCTCGTGCTTTGTGCTCGTGCTCTGTGCTCTGGTACAGCTCGTGGTTGCTGCTCGTTTCACGTTCCACAGCCAACTGAAAGTGAGTAATGAAATTTCAAGCGCCTCGTCTCTCTCTCTGTGTATCTGAGAGATACGGATACAGGCGGCAGCGGCGGGGCAGGCAGGCAGAGATACCGACCGAACCGAGTGACGATGACGATGACGACGCCGAAGCGAAGAGTGAAGTGGATTCCGACCAGCTGATGTTTGTTGATGCCGGGAACCAGAGAGAGGCGAACGGAGGGCGTCTAGGGGGGAGCCGGAGACCGGGATGTTGTTTATCTTTCGGTTGCCAGCGTCTGCCAGAGGGTCTATCTGCTGCCCTATCTCGAGGCTGGACTCGAACTCGTTCTCGTTCTCGCATTGGGACTCGGATTGGTACTGAAATAAGATATCGCCGGAGACCCAGAGACCGACGACGACTCTGCTGCGGTCGACTTCCTTCGCTCGCCTCGGAATTATTCGAAACAAAAACTGATAAAGCACTGATAAGAGCGCAGCGCGGCGAGCGCAGAGTTAGATAACATCGCGAGCAGCGGCTGAAATAAACTCAAAGCCCAACAGCACCGAACTGAGCTGGGCTGAGCCAACTCAACCAGCAGCGAACGGATACAGATACACACACCGGCACACACTCACTGCAGATACAGATACCAAGATACACTCGCCGAGGGTGTGTGTGCCGTGCTGGTGTGCTGTGCTGGTGCTTGTGCTCTGCCTGTGTGTGCGCGAGGGAGATGCTTTTCAGCGATATCGCGTCTACGGCTAATGGAATTCTGATTATTGCTTAGTGATAAGCGTTTTGTGTTTAATTGTATCTCTGTATCTGTATCTGAGTGCACTGAGCGAAATAGGGTAGAGTGGAGAATGGGTATGGTTACATTGTATTTGAAATACAGGGGAAGTATGGGGGTACTTTGTTATATATATTGTATATATAGTAATTAGTTATATTTAGTAATTATTCTTATACAATTTATATTTAATTGTATGACTAATTAGGCAATTTTTTCTTAAGTTAATTAAGACAATTACATAAAGTCTCAAAGTCTCAGTGATCAAACTATATAATCTCGACGAGACCTTGCAATAGGAAAGTTTATGTAGGTGGTTTTATGTCGCTATTCCAAGAAATTAAATCTACGAAAAATTGCTACATATTGCAGTCTTCGGAGACTTTCTTCACAGTGACATTCTACGCTCCTCCTTGGGTTATCAGTCACCTGCTCCAAACCAATCGACATCCACATCCACATCCACTTCCATCCATTTTCCATCTATCTCCATCTGCATCTGCGCGTCTCCATCATCTCCGTTCTGCAGTTTTTGGCTCACGGGGGCTTTTGTTCCAGCTTTTTCTCAGTTTTTCCTTTCGCGGCTTATCGGCAGCCGTAGATCTATTTTTATGTTGCTTCTGCTACTCTTTCTCCTTCTCCTCCTCCTTCGTGTGGCCACTCCCCATCTCTCCGCCTCTTCTGATGGTTATCGGCGTTTGGTTTATTTCCATTTCCCTGGCAACTTTGCAGATGCAAAAAACGTTTTCTTCTTTTTCCCAGCGATAACAATCTTCCGGAGGTTTCTCTTTCTCATCCTCTCTCCCTTGCTCTCTTTCTGTGCCATGGTGGGACAACACAAGGTGGTCTCTCTTCGCTTTTGTGGATATGTGGATATGTTCATTGTCCTGATGAAAGCCAGATGAGAGAACCTCGTAAAGTTGCATCATGGTCGCTATCTATCGCCTCTGTGCTATCTCCTGCTCTCTCTTTGCTTTCTCCTGTTCTCTCTGAGCTATCTCCTGCTCTCTCTCTCTCCGTTAGACTCCACTATCAGCTGTTGTCTGGCAGCATGTTGCGCATGCGTTGTTGTGGCCTAACCCACTCTATTCCACCCTGGCAACCCTCCTCCGCCTCCTTCTCCAGCTCATGTTGTGCCTTTGCGACGATTATCTCGTTTTGCCATTGTTGACTTTTAATTAGATTCATTAAACGTGCCGCTTGCCGCTGCTAACTCCCTTGCAGCAACCCCCTTTGCGGCACCACACCTCTTGGGCCTTGGGCACGACTCTCAGATACCCTGGCAAAAAATAACCATGAGATAGATAGTGTTGCAGTTCAGGGACGCATAATTATCGAACTACGTGAGTCGAAACTAAGGGGATTTTTATCATACAATTCATAACAATTTCAGATGGCAAATTATTTTTTACACGTTTCGTAATTTTTAAGAGTGTTTTTTTATTTTTTAAATTGATTACTTGTATAAAAAAGTGTTTTCTTTATTTTAACTTATTTTTATAAATATTTATATTATGATAAATACAATTGTATTTATATATTTTTTTGTTTATGATATATTATATTATATTGTCAAAGCTATAGAGCTTTAAGGTACATCTTTCCAGGGTATCCCCTTGTTCGTGCACCCCTGGATGGATCATTATCAAACTTTTAGCCTTTCTTGCCGCCTGCTTATGTGTTAGAATATATTTACCACAGTTTGTTGGTGTTTTTTTTTGTTTTTGTTTAATATTTTTTTGTATTTTGTTTTTGTTTCTGTTTTGCTGCTTATGCAGCGATAAACACTTCATGCGTGAATATCTGCAAAAGGTTTTTTGATAAATGCGCGCCCGCTGCGGTTGTTTCGCATTGTTGTTACTGCTGCTGGTTGTCGGGGTGATGAACTGCCAACACTCGCCCTGTCCCTCTTCCACCTTTCTCCATCTCTCTCTCGCCCTCGACAGAGACAATTGTTTAGCAATTATGTTGCTACAAGCCACACGCGTGAGTGTATCTTTGTGTGTCAGTGTTGTTACGTGCTCATTTATTGACATAAATATGAACAAATGCGACAGATCAACGTCTGCTGATTGCACTACATCGAAAAAGCGTTTTCAAGAAAATATGCTAAAAATACAAGGCAGCAAGAGAGCAACAACAACAATAGCGATCGCAATAAGAGTGATATATTACACAGAAAGAACGATGATGAATACGGAGCTTCAGCTGAACTGAGCGATAGAGTTCAAAGATATAGATTAAAGCTGTTAATATAAAAAGTTCCTGATATTATTATTTTTATATAAGATAAGCATTAAGTCATTTTTAAAAATAGATATATAAATAAATCAGAACAGAACAATTCGATTTTATAACAGTATATTTACGTATTCAAAAATAAAAAGGAAATAATCCCAACGTATTATTAAATGATTTTATATACATATTTTGTTGAAAATTCTTCTTCATACGTAATTTGTGAAATCTGTACAGATTTCATGTGTCAAAGGCACTGTATATTTCATGTAGACTTCATGTGGTGAAATAACCACAGATTTAGGAGGCAAAAAAGAGGTACGTTTTCAAGTGTTCAGAACTTGAGACTAAAGCTAAGTCAAATACAACTTTCAATATTTTTAAACAATATTAAATATTTAAAAATTCTACAAATTAAGGAAATTATTACAATTAAAAATTATATTTCATATATTTAAATTTTTCCAATGGCTTTGCATTTCAGTGTCTTAAAGACTGCAATTGGGAATGACGCGGCACTTGGAGCCACACACACACACATACACCCCCGTTCTCCGCCTCTCCTGCTGACCTCGTTGTGCCCCTCCCCCCCAAACCCCCCTGTGCACCCCACCAGCACCGCCACAAGCGAAATAAAACTCCGCTGAGAGCGCGCAGATGCAAGCGAGTTGATAAGAGATCCTCACGCTGATAAAATGGAAAAGGCAAAGGCAAAGGCAGCAGCAAAAGCAGCGAGTAAACTCACAGTTGTTGCTCGTTGTTGTTGTTGTTTCTCTTCTTTTTTTGGGGTTATTTCTACTTATGCTATTGCCATCCCTCTCGCTCCCCCGTTCGTTGCTTTTATTTCATTTCGTTCGCTTTTCGGTTAGATGCATCGTTAAGATTATATAGCACAGGCAGCATTTGTTGTTGTTACTGTTGCTGTTGTTGCGATTGTGGCAACAACAATGAAAAAAACATTTATCATGAAATAAATCTACTTAAGTTTTTTTTTGTCTGACTCTCGCTATCTCTTTCTCTGAAACTGCTTCTTCTTCCGTTGGAAACTCCTAAAAAATAAATTGTTGCTGTTGTAACTCGAAACTCGCACATTATTTTAAGGGGGGATCGGTGTTATATAATCCCTTGCTCAACTCATTTCCACCAAAAGAAAAAAATAAACACAGAAGAGACACAAAAACTAAACGATAAAAACACTGAAATTGTTCAACCTTGAGACTGGAAGCTAACTCGCTCTCGCTTAAAGCCCCTCAGCAGCAGGTGCCGAGCTGCTGACAGCCTCACTTCCTTTTGCCAGCCTTTTCCCTACCCCTTCCCCTATCCCCACCTTTTTGCAATGACTTTTCACCACCCCCATTTTTAATTTGCCTTTGGAGCCAGAAGAGCCAGAGCCTGCCGCCTGCCTGCATATTTATGAAGTCTGCCAGATAAGCAATGACTTCATTGTAGCGAAATTAAATCAATTAACATAAGCCAAGGTGCGAGCTGAGCCCTCCCGCCCGCTTCCCTTTCGCTCGCCTTTATCTCTGCTTGCCACCTTGCCCCGTCTCCCAATTAAATCCCCCCTGCCCGCCGCCACTGCCACTGTGCTAATCTAGCAATCAATCAAAGTGATTTAAATTTCATGCCGCGTATCTGCGCGCCACCACCAGAAATTATGGCGTGGCTCCCAGCAAACACACAAAATACAACGTTACGTACTATACACTTGTGTAAAATCACGATTAAGAACTCAACTCAGCCGAAAAGCCAGACAGAAATTTTGAGTTATTATCGCTGGAAAACAGACGGAGAGCGGCACAGGAGACAGGAAAGGGCGAGAGGGATCAAAACCACAAATGTGAGATATGTCAAAAAAGATACGAAAAATATTGAAACCTATAGCTGGGGTTGAGAGATTTGATGAAGCATTTTTAAGGAATTAAAGGGATTATTAGGAGAAGTCATGAGGTACTCAAATATTCCACTTCTTACTTCCAATTCCGTACTCAAATTATTTATATTTATTTGTAAAGAAACTAGTTTGTTATTAATCCCATTTAACCATATTTCACCCCACTCTTATGCAGATATTCCTGTTCCTACACCCAAATCTCTGTTTCTACCTGCTCTCCTGTGACTCATTTATCCGTCGAAGATCATCTATCGCCTAACGACCTTAGGAGCTCCTTGATTTTCTAGCGCCAGATCTTGAATCTACAGACAGTATACATATATGATGACCGTGAGTAATACGAAACCGCAGTGTGGACTCGTTTTATTGACCTCCTTTCGGTGGGTTACCTACCAGTCCCAGTCTCAGTGCCAGTCCCAGTTTCAGTTTCAGTCCGAGTCCGCGTCCGAGTTCGAGTTCGACTTGGAGTTCGCTAAGTGGTCATAAAATATGCTTAATGCATCAGGAAGCCGACGCTATATGCGGGTGCCACCACCACTTGCAACCCTTTTTCGGCAGGGCTTCCCCTGGGCTCCCTCCTCGGTTGTCGTAAAATCCTTATCTGGGACTCCGCTCCTCAGCCAGTCAGTCATCCCGGTTGGTAAGTGCGAGATTAAAATATTGGATAAAGCCGGCGGCAGCACAAAAATGCAGCACGGCTGGCCGATAACGAAAAAGTGGAAATGGAAATGGTAACGAAACGAAATGTTCCTTGTCGCCGTCGTTGCTCTTTCAAAAATACTATATATATATACGCTAAATATATATAACATATATATATATTTCAACGTTATCGACACTCGGCCTGTTTCTGTTTTGAATACCGGCCCTGGTTCCTTCTTGGTTCGCTCGGTTTCTCTCTGGGTAAGTGAGTGATAAACACGAGTTATCGCATCAATTAGTTCGGCGTCAAGTTGACGTCGTTAAAGGCAGCCAGCAAAACAAAGCCCGGGTCTCGGGGCTCGACTCATTTTCGATTCCTCCGACTCCTGACTGAGAGGCGAAAGTCAAGCCGGAATGCCATAAAACCCAAGTCGCCGGCCAACTCGCGGCCGCCGCCGCCGCCGCCTCACAGATTACTTGGCCAATTGTGTTGCCAAACAATGGCAGGGACAGAAGTAGCTAGAACGGGCAGGCAGAATAGCAGGAAAATAGCCAAGAAAGTAAATTCGAAAAATTCTTGTTCAATAGAAAATAGATTGTAAATAAATATTAAATACGTCTGCTTTTTATTAATTAAAGGTAAGTATATAACCTATAATTTAAATTTTTAAGTGGCTTAAGAAAAACTTCCCATTAAATATTTAAAAAATGATAATGGTTAATACCCTGACACACAAAAGAACAGCTAACTAACCAAGCTGCCAGCACTGTATGCCATACTGGGTATATATTTCAAGAAGCGGGCGCGAGGCAACGTTGACAAAAGTGTCAATGATCCTATAACCGATATTGAGACAGCGCCCTCTCTTTCTCCGTGTCACTACCTTTCTTTCTCTCTCCTGTTACCTCAGCCACCTTTACCACCTTTCGCTTTCCTCCTCCGCCTGTCGCCATACGCAAATTGAGCCCGAAAGTGGCTTGTAAAACATTAAACGTTTGCTGGTCCAGTCGCCAGTCGCCAGTCATCAAATGAGCAAATGACGAGGCGATGGCGATGGCGATGTCGATGTCGATGTAGGAGGACCGCCCCGTGGAATGCCTTCAGGTAGAGAGCAGGGACGAGATGCAGATACAGCACACACGCCAAGCTAATTGCTCTGCCGAGAGTCCGTCTGCCTTGGTCTATGATGAGAGGCTGCGCCTGCCTCTTTTTTGGGTGCCTGCCCCTGCCTGTCAACGGTGCTTCAGGAGGAGGAGATCTCGAGTGGATAACGGGGAACAGGGACGACGGTGAAGGAGACGGAGACGATGACGACGACGTCGCTGTTATCGCAGCCGGAAGTGCCATCATAAAAGGAAGGTGCAATAAAAATATTTTACACGCTCGCCGTCTCCCTCTGTCACGCTCACCTCAATGGGAATATGGAAAATGGGTTTGGTGAGGGAAATATAGGAATATGTACCTCTTTTGGGCGCCGCTGCTTGATCAGCTCAATTGGCAAGGAAGTGGAATCTGCGGAAGGGCAGGCAGACTGTGACGAATTAGGTGATACCCTTAGCTAATATCGTTTGATTCTCAAGAAAAGGTATATATAACATGAAGTTTAAATCATTTCTAAGAGAATTTCTAAACGAAATATTATAACTAAGGTGTTCGCAATACTTTTTGATATTTAAATAAAATTAATTTAATGTTACAAGATATTTAAATTCCAATAAATTCCTCCACTAGTTTGTATACCCTTCTCCAGGTTCAGTTTTCCACACTGTCGCTGTCTCAATCGGAGGCCACCCTCCCTTACTTGAGCTGATTCACTACCAATTCCGACTCCTTCCCGAGACACACACACATGTGATGCTGATGCTGTGAGATGTGAGATGACGGCGAAGGCCTCATCGGAAACGTGGCTCTGTGTGTGCGGTCCTTATCAGGCCTGGCATTCCTCTCCTGCCAGCTCCTTTTGCAGTTCTCGAGAGCTGCCATTGTTGGTGGCTTCTGCTGCTGCTCCTGCCCCTGTTCCTGCTGCTGCTACAGCTTCTCTTCCTGTTCCTGTCCTCCATTCAGGGTCCTGTGAGTAGAGCAAGACTGACTTATGCCCAAAAAAAAAGAGTGTTTCTGGGGTCGCACCATAAAAATCATAACCATTTATGTGCTGTCTTGTGCCGCCTCACATGATGAAAGTGAGCTGTGCCCCCCGAAGGCTCCTCCTGGACAGGACTCATCGTCATCATCGTCATCATCGTCGTCGTCGTCATCATCATTCCTTCTGCCATGCCCCGAAGTTCAGTGAGAGATTCCCATCAGCGAAAGTTTTGTGTGGTCAACGAATAAAAAAGCATTTGTCCTGCTTGGTAAATGTCCAAAGGGGGAGAGTTCAAGGTTCAACTTTCAAGGATAATAACAATTTTCGTAAATTACAAATTACTTACAGGGGGAGCGGCTAGCTGTGTTTCTTTTTATTTATTTATTTGCTTGTATAAGCGGGGGAAAGTTGGTAATAATAAGTATTTAAGGATTAATTATAGTTCAGAAAATTATTTTGAGGTATAAATTAAGGAATTTACATTATTTTAAGGTTTAGTAAGAAAGTACTATATTTTACGACATTCATTTCTTGTGATTTGTAATTAAGAAAAAGGGTAAAACAATTTTTAGAAGAATTTTAGTTTACAGTCTTAAAAAAGGCAAATAAAAACTAAAGCAACTAAGTTCCATTTTAAATTTTAATTATGGAGAGTTTATTAAGGTGTAAAATAAGAACTATTATAATTAAATTAATTTAAAATGTTTTTATTAAAAAAAGAAGGCTTAAGGCTTGTGTTTTTGATGTTCTATTTATTAAAAATACTTTAAGTGAAAGTAAAGCTTAAAAATTCTTCAAAATTTTATAAATTCTTTTTTTAAATCCTTACTTATCCTTAAAAAAATACTTATACATTTCTTCAACACTCATAGACTTCCCCATTTATTTACCCCCGATTGTACATAATTCCTGTTCATTAAAGCAAAAACTCGGACACGACGCACACACATAAATCGCTTATCCTTTATCCTGTTGCTCGTTTTGGGTGTGTGACTGGGCCAGGACGATAAATCCCCATGGCCAGCGACTGCAGCCGGCCAAATGACAAACTGCAAGGAGGAGGCAGGCCGGACCAGAACAACAAAAACAACAAAAACAAAGCAAAAAGCACGCAGGACAACGCAGCAGCAGCAGCAGCAGTCGCTGATAAGGAAAGTTGTGGGTGGAGCCAGGCGTTTGTCTCAGTGTAGCGAGAGCAAGAGCCATTAAATTGACAAAATACCAACACACAGGCCGGGGGAGAGGGGGGCAGGAGCTGGCCACAAAAAGGACATTCCTCAGAAAGCCAAGCGAAAGAGAACGAGAGATAGGAGGCAGCGCCATGCGCCATATTTTATATTTTACATTCTTATCGCAAAACTCTCACTCAGCCATTCCCGTTCAGAGAAAGAGAAAAAGCGAGATAGAGAAAGAGACAGAGACAGAGAGAGAGAGAGAGATAGAGAGAAGAGGGAGACAGAGACTGAGAGCAGTAGTAGCTGGAGAACTGATAACACCCGGCGCTAATGGGACCAAACAATGCCAAATGGAGCAGCGCAGCACAGCAGCACCGAGCTGCACAGCAAGGACACCCATCCATACCCCACACCCACACCCCTACCCTTACACACACACACACAACAAGGACACACAACAAACTGGGAGGCCCACCCAAAAACTGGGCTGGGCCCAGGTCTTATCTATGGCCATCAATCAGGCGAGCAGCGAGCGGCGATAAGCAAAAAGATTTTAAATGGAGTGCACACAGCCCGAGCGCAGGGGAAGGGGCAAGGAGACGGAACACTGCGAGGATAAAGAGGTTGCTAGGAGTTAGTAAAAGTAAACACAACTAAGTTTCTAGTTATGGTTATTAATTTATATTATTCAATAATTCTGCAGTCCCTACAAGGCTTTTTGGTGGCAAAAGCATTGCCTATTGTTTGGGGATGCTGATAGTACCTAAAATCTTGTTAGAAATTTAATTTGTGGGTAGAAGATACTCAAATTTAATATATTCTTTTTAGAAAATTATTACAAAATAAATAAATGAGTTTGTAAATAGTTAATGGCTAACAGAAAAATAAATGAATTACCTAAATACATATAAAATATTACCAACAACTTACTTCACTTGCTAAATGCTGACTTACAAATAAAAGTTATAATTTTTACATTAATTATTTTCAACAGTTAAAAATACATATAAAAAATAAGACAACATAAAATATAATTTTTCAAGATACCCCTCATATTCCCTTAAATCCTGACTCGTATTAAAATTGAAGAAATCCAGATCGAACATAAGTTTTTCCCGCAGTGCGTTATCAGTGGCAGAAAAGCCCGTTGCCCTTCTCCCTTCCTCCGTGGCAATGTCAGGAGCGCATCTCTGGGCGGGAATTGGGTGTAGCAGGGGCTTTGTCCTACGACTGCTGGCAGAGATAAGCGGAGCGAAGCTCAAACTGAATGCGGCGTCGGACAAAGGGGGAAAGGGGGGGATAGTTCCTGGCCAGGTGAAGTCACCTCCACCTGCCTGCCACTGCTCCTGCTCCTGCTCCTGCTGCTTCTCCTCATCCTTCAGCTGCGATTCAGTGAATTCCATTTTCTGCGCTCGCGGGCCCACGAATATTTTCACTTGCCGGTTTGGTGGCGTTGTCGTTGTCGTTATCAGTTTGCCCAGCGCTCCTGCTCCTGGTGGGTGTGGGTTTTTGGGATGGAAGGACACGCGACAGGACACTGGAGGCTGTGTTGCTTATCGCACACATACAGGAACAAGTTCGGGGGCGGCGGCGGCGCAGGATTGGTGTTAACCATTCGCCGAGAGCATCGGAGCAGCATAAAGTCATCGATGCTGCAGGGACAGAAACAATGACAACCAGTTGACAATCCTTTGGCTGCCCCCCATCTCGGCCCCTTTGTTAATCAAGGATGCCACACCTACCCCTCCCCCAACATCCCCTGCTTTCAGTGTTGAAAAATGCGCAATTTTCGCATTGAAATTGAGAAATGGAAATTGTTGAATTGAAATGATTCGCTTTGGCATTGAGCGAGCGACGGTGACGCCTCTTTTATGCGTTCCTCCAATTGATTTTTCAGCCACGCCCACACTATCATCAGTACCCATTCAGGACCATACCGCCCCCTTATAACCCCCCTCCCAGTGTGCTGTGTGTAACGCCTTTACTTAATTAACTGAAGTGAAAATGGCGCCGCCTGCATGGAACCCGATAAACAAACACATTTTTCGGCCTCGACCAAGGGGAAATGCCGCCCCCATAGGGAGCGGCATGGGGCATGGGCCTAGTAGGGGGTACTTCCCCGAGCTTATCGCTGTGTTTCGGAATGTGCCAAGAGCCAAGAGAGGTTCAGGCACTGTAGATAAGGCAGCAGGAACAGGGAACAGAGAACAGAGAACAGGAGCCAGGAACTACTACAAGCTCCTGCCACCTCCTAGCTCTATTTTCGGGGGAAGTCCTGTTCATTGCGTGTGTGTGTGCGATATCAAAAACAACACACAGAAACACACAGCTCAGGTGAGTGGCGGAGGAGGGGGAAAGCCAGGCAGTTGGCTAAAACCCAAACAACTATGGCAAAAGCCCTTGTTATCTGAGAGGGGATAAGGGTGAGGTGGCTACTTCTGAAGTTTCTATTTTTAGTGTATGTCCATTAATAACCTTTTCTCACACCTCTTAACCTACTTAGAGGGTAGGAAAAAACACGAAACGTTAACGAATAGTTTAATGTAAAAATACAATTTGGATGTCTTATTGTAAGCCAAAAAATATGTTTTTTGAACTTATTGGATGCCAAAAATACAAGTTCAATATTATTAATATTATTTTGAGAGTCTCGTTTAGGATTATTAAACTTGTTTCATTAATACATTCCATATTTATAATAAATTAATGATTTTTTAAATATTTTTCTTAATATTTTGCTTGCAAAAATTTTTATTTAAATAGCTTAGAAAGCAAGTTAAAAAAACAATGAACTTGAAAACAAGTGTCCGAGTTAGTCGACAAAAGAGCAAAATTCTTGGCTTTGCAGCATCCTTTTCGTCCTTTTTCTCTCTCCGCACACACACAGACACACACACTCTGGCTCCGCGCGTTTCGCGAAGTGCGTTTGTGTGTGTTGAATGGTGTGTGAAATAACAGGAGCCCAGCATCCAGCAGATACATTTGTATCTTGCAGATGTGTGCGCACTTTTCGGCGCCTACTCCGCTCGCTTGTTGCTCTCCGGCCTGGTCTGGCGCTTGCTACTTGTGTTTTGGGCGAAAATGTTTGGGAAACACTTGGCTCTGACCCAGATTACGCATTGGGCGGGGGCAAGGGCGGCAGCTGCTGCCGAGGTGAGGTGAGGCTGCGGCACAACACGTGGGCTGAGATACATGCTTCGCCGCCTTTCTGTCGCGATATGAGCTCTGCATACCTCTGACTCTGGCTCCGGGCAGGGGAGCGAGGGAGATGGGGAGTTCTTTAACGCTTCGATAACGATAGCAACGCACGTGCAACTCTTGCAAATTCACAGCTGTGCTGAGCTTATCAGAATTCCCCCCCCCCCCAGGGGGAGCGAGACCTTATCGCCAGCTGCAGCTGCAGCGGAATATCGGCGGAACAAGTTGCCGAAGCGGCAGGTGAATGGGATAACAATTAGATAGAAAAGCAAGCGAGCTCCACATCGATTTGGACACACCGAGAGAAATAGTTTAGAACGTGATTGCCTTGAAAAGTACAACAGGCAACGCAGGGTTTTTTTGGGAATATAATTAACTTTATTTAGTATGCACGATTCAAATATTTAGAGTGATAACTAGTTAAATAAAATCAATTATGGCCCTTATAGTTTCCTTAATAAGTTATATTAATTATAATAAAACTATGATATATTTCAAATTTATGTATTTGAAGCCGATTATGGTTGTAGATATATTTTCATTAATTCCTTACCCTCACACCAAAAATTGTACTCACTCGTAAGGCACCGGGCCAGGTTTTAATGATGATTGCCTCTGATTGATAACACGCTTATTGCGATTCGTATTCCGCTGCCCATTACCCCTCATTTTCATTTATATACATATAGTTCAGATATATATCTTCTCGTTAATTTTTGTTCGTCGACAAAAATTGTGGTTTATTTTTGGGGGGCGAGATGCCAAATTGCCGATAGCTCTGATGGATTCTTTGATGATAAGTCGTGGCTGCCTTTTCTGCTGACAGGCGGCAGTCCAAGTCCCCAGAAACATTTATTAATGCCTGAATAATTCATCAATTCCCCAATTGATTCGAAAAAGCTCAGCATAAGATATTAAATGGAGCAAATAATAAGTACGGTGGGGTAAATAAACGGAGAAATTAATATATCCCAGAGTTTCCAGCATAATCTTTGTATTTTTAATTGCTTATTAATATCTGAGTGAGCTATTATCAGATCGCTTAGATCGTTAGTTCCATTTACAGTCCAACTATGATCCATTCAAGTATCGTTATTGGCGCTATAAAGCTGCAGCGTCTCTCTAACTTAATAAGGAGATATCGAAAGAAAATCCGAAATGCAGAGATTTTACGACTTTCGGCCATAACTTATGCACATATTTGTGACTTTATTTCGAGTCCCTCCTATATAATTCGATGTGGGGTGTTGGATTACGCTTTTGGGTTTGGATCAGAGCGAGTATCGAGTATCGCGTAATATTGATGAGGCTGCTGGGGAAGATGGGCGGTGGAGATGCCAATGGTAATGGGAATCGAGTTGGCGCCCCATGACTAAATAACTAAATGTGCCAAGCGAGCAAACAGAGTCATAAACTTCTGCTTTATGACCAAGGCACACACACGGTCTCAGAAAAGCACACACCTACCCATACCTATGCAAAAGGTGTATTAGGTACAGCTACGGGCAAAAATATATGACAATAAATAAGAATTTATTAGGACAAAACGGACAAATAATCCAAGTTATTGAGATTTATATTATTTATCGACATGCATAATCCTTAAAGTTAAACAAATCATTGATGCAAAATTTATTTGATGTACACCAAACATAATTAGAAAAATGTTATCGGAAATATCGATATCTGGTAAGGAATCATTAAAAGTCTAGCTGGAAAATATGGAAATTAATTTATCGATACAATTTTCGATAAACTAAGACAAATCCAGTTTAATTTTACAACCGATTTCAAAAGAAATACAAAAATTATATAAAAATCGATATGGTCGATAACTAAATTTACAGCTCTTAAATTTTTTGTTAAAATGGTTAAGAGACGCAAAAACTTCTAACTTATCGACTTTAACGATAATTCTGCTTATTATAAATATATTACAAATAAATATCGACGTTTTTTCAGTATCTATAAATTTAGTTTAATTATTTAAATTAATAGAACCTAGTTTCCCCACCTTAGTTGCTTCTGTATTGGCATAGTGCTGCTTATATATCGTCGGTCTATCGGGGCGAACAACGCGCTTTGGGTAATATATCGACTATCGTTGGTTTAGGATCTCCACTGCTCCTGCTGGCCTTTCCCCGGCTCTCGGCCCCAGCCCCTCATCATTTTCCCAGGAAAGCAGCCGAAACGAGTTATCGCTTAGTTGGCATCTCTCCCTGCTCTCCCGCCCCTTTTGCTTTGCTACCTACCAGCAGGATATTTGCCAATAAAAGCAAAAACGAAAACTTTTTATAGACACGCACACACACACACCACACACACAGACACACCATTTGGGGCAGAGCTTATCAATCAATCTTAATTAATCACAAGCAAAGATCGCATAAAACCGAAAAGTGAACGGGAATGAGGGGCATGCCACACAGGTGCCCCGAACTGAGTCGAAAAAATGAGGGGAAAAAACCGCTCGTCATCGTCGGCATAAAGCAAATCGATGAGCAAACAAAATCCTCGCTGGCAGTGGCCTCCCAGTGTTAGTTTTAGTTAAAGTTCTAGATTCAGATTGTATGGGATTATAGCAAAACTGCGATTTATCGAGACTTCGTATTGAGAATTGCAGAGAAAAGGAAAAGGAATTATTTATTAAAGGATTATGATTTAGTAATATATCAGTATCTTAAAGGATAACTTCCTGAACACATGTAAGTCGGTCATAAGATATGGAATATTATTATATTAGATTGGAATATGGTTTATAACTTCTATAAAAATATAATATATATACGTAAAATTGTGAAGAGTTCTGTGATTTATAAATTCAGTAATCTTAATTAAAATAAAAAAACAATCAAAGGTTTATTAAAAATACTGAGACAGGTGGCAATCAATATATTATACAATATATTATAAACTGTAAAATCATACATTTTGACTGCTGCTTTTGGCCTTTCAATGTGCCCTTATTCCCTTTTTCAATCCTCATTTCTCCCAGTGCCCCTTATCGCATTATTCTCGAGTGAAACAAAAGGCAAAACCAGCGAAACAACGGCCAACGGAGCCAAGGTATGCCAGTTGTGTATCTTTTCCCCTTTGGCCCTTCACCACACACCGACTGATGACTGTTTGTGCCTCCACTTTCTGCCACACCTGCCGCCCCAGTTTTCCCTGGGCGAGCCAAAAGCGAATGGACTTTTATCAACCGCCGCCGTCGCCGTCGCAGCGATAATGAAGACGCCATCGGTTTGGGTTTTGGTTTTTGGTTTTTGGAGCAGGATTCCTCAAACAAAAGCCGCCTTGAAGCGCCACTCGAGCGCCACTTAGATGAGATGTCTTGATGTCTTGGCGGGGTTACCTTATCGCGAACCCCAGCCACAGAAAAAAATGAGGGAAATTTTCATTAAAATGATTTATGGAAATGCAAAGCGCGCTGCGTTCGATTCGGACTCGATTAGACTCGATTTCATATACTAGAGTTCGAGTCCATCTGGTGGGCAGGTGACAAATGGTGGCATTTAGAGGGTTGGCTCCAGCTTTTGCTCATAATTAATTACAATTTAGTTTATTAGCCGCCACGAGCGAAGCCCGTTGCGTGGGGTACCTAACTCTGATGTATCGACTCTGATAAAGTTTGACAAATTTTGCTTTTAAAGCCCCCAACTAATGAGATTGCATGGGGGAATCTGGAGAGGGTGAGGCTGCTGAACCCACAAAGTGCCAACTCAGCTGTGACAACAAATCAAAAATGTCCCAGCCATAAGCAAAAGTATCTCCAGGACGAAGCGGGCTCTGGCTGATTCAGCAGAGATTCGAGATGTCTGCCCGAAAATATTAAAACATAATAATTCAGCTTATCGCAGCTGTAAAATCGCATTTAAAAGCGCGCAAAACTTGCCCATAAACTAAAGGGAGAAGCTGAAGAGGCACAAGGAAGGACGAATAAAAGAGAAAATAATGAGACAGGACATGAAGGGATGAGGAGTAGGAGCAGCAGGCTGAAAGGATAACAAGGCAGTCAAGTGAAAGTAGACATAACAAAAATACAATTTAGGGAAAAATAAATACAAGAAGAGTATTTGAAGTAAGCTTAAAAATATCATAAAATTATGATAGTTTATGTTATATTTTTATGAGAGCTAAAAAATAATTAAAATGCAAATTTGTATGGCCTAAATAATATTTAGGGACTATTTAAATTATTTACAAACAGGCAGAGAATGCCCTAAGATTTTTCCTGTTCCTGATTTTTATACTGAAAAACATTTTAGGGACTCCTGAAAACCTCTTTATATCTCACCCACGATTGTATCTATATCTCCTTCTCTCGCCACAGATGTATCTGTATCTGTGTATCTCTCTGTGCATCTTCTCTCACCTTTTTCGCCCCTTTGTTTGTGTTTTTGTTGAGATTCGCGACCGGCATTGAACAGGCGCCCAGAAAGAGTCCCAGAAAAGAGAGAGAAGCCCCCAAAAACAGAGAGAGAACAGAACCCGCCAGACACAACGGAGGAATTCCGAAAAAAGGCAAAACAAAACAAAACAAAGAAAAAAGTGACTAAGGAAAGGACAGGGAGCAAAGGAACTGGAGAAGGGAGGGTGAGTCAAGCACGCAAATAAAAACAGCCTCGAAAGATAAACAGCAACACAAACACAGAAGTAGAAAAGCCGGCACAAGAGAGAGCGCCACACCGATAAGGGAGAGAGAGAGGAATATGGAGAGTGTGTGTGCTGGACAGGGAGAGCGGCAGCGCAGCAGGTGGAGGCAATGGGAAAAGTATTAACAACAAACAAATAAACAAATGGCAACAACTCCTGGCAAACATACACACAGAAGCAGATACAACACACCAAATACTATGCAGTTTTTTACCTGGAAAAATGAAAACAAAACAGAAAGAAACCCCTTAAAGGTGTTTAAATAGGAAAGAAAGAGTAAGAGAGGTGTTTAAGGAGAGAGGGAACCCTGGAGAGATGGAGACCTGGAGTATTAGCGAGGTGGAGACTTCCCCCTTACCTACCCCTCACTCTTGCTGCGTGCTTAACTCTTTTGTTTTTATTTTTGCCTCAAAGCCAATGAGATAACGGCATTTTTAGTCCACGTCCAGCTGATAAATCATTAAGGATACGAGGTTACCTAGGATACGAAGGATTTTGGGAAAGAGTCCTCCTTGTTGCCTTTGGATTCTGCCAACTAAGCAACATTATTTAAGCCAGTTCTTAGCCCCGGAGTCTCGTGGTATATTTCTCCTTCAAACATTGATTCATGACTCGAGAAATTCTGTTAAATATAGTGAATATTCCTCTAAAACGGCATCGCAGAGATAGAGGACGAACTGCAGCAGCAACTGGCTTTTTGCAAAAGCCAACAAAATTTTATGAAACGTAAAACGGGCGATAAGAACGCCGACTCAGGAGTGCAGTGAGCGAAAAGATGATTTGGTATCAAAATAATTAAAGTTAAATGAACTATTAATATTATCTATTACACAGGTCTGCAAATAATGGGTTTGTGTTTGTTGTTGGAAAACAAGATATCATTTTTCCCGTAATTTTGTGCGTAGAATCCATCACGTCAGGATTTTGAAATATTTCAGGTTATGTACTCGAAAAATCGTGTTTTTCACAACTTTTGACGTTATGTACAGGGCATGGGAAATGTTGGCTGTACTACCTCCCCTTCAGTATGAGGTATTAAACGATCACCAGAGATTTTGTTCACAAAGATACAGAATTGATTTTATACCCAGAACCCAAAACCACACAAATCCATTTAATCATCAACTAGTTTCCCATCTTATGTTAAACCCCAGCCTGTTGTTAACTTTTCATTATTGCCCATTACTCTCTCCTGTTGGCTCACTCTAAGCAAGAAAGCACCTTTTAAGGGATCTGAGATAAGCACCCTGCCTTTTCCCGCCGTGTATCGATTGCATCCTTCTGAAAACACACACACACACACAAAACAAGGCAGCCAGGAGTCGGAGTCAGCTATTATGCATTGTCATTACGAGTTGATTACGAAGTTTTAGGACGAGGATGCATGCTGAAGGAGCAGCAGCAGCAACAGCAGCAGCAGGAGCCAGGAATACTTGTTGTTGGCGGGGCAGCAGACGGCAGGCAGCAGGCAAAAATGATACATTTTAATGCGAATCTTGATAGTGCCACAGAGATTGCTCTCTCGGAGCATAAAAAGGGGCGGAGGAAACAAAACTTGCTGCCTGTGCAGGAGGAGGAGGAGGAGGAGGATGTCGGGAAGATGCACATGCACACTGAGCGGGCCAAGATAAGAAGCGTTCGCCCTTATCCCGCCGCTCCTTCCCCGCCGCCCTGCTGCTTATTCGTGTGACAGCTGAAGAAGTTGTAAGCAAACTGCGGGGGAAGCTGCGAGGGAGAGCAGCCAGGAAACGTCTGCAATCACTTGAATATTGCATTAACAGGCACGTAAGGCACTCTCGCACGAGATACAGACATGATTCGCGCTATAAAGACGTCGAAAAGTTTTTAGTGCCGCCCCAACCCGAAAAGTTGCTGCTGAAAACGCTGCGTATACGTAATGCGAAAATTGCTCATACGCCACGCGCCTCTATCTCGTGTGTGAGGGTGGCTGCCTGTGTGTGCGTGTGCAACGTGATTTCCTGCAGGAAAAGGGCTGAAAAGTAGGATGCAAAATGCTTGCAACTAACTGATAATAATTCCCACGACACGACAGGGAGAAGAAGCTGCTGCACAGCCTGGCGATGGGGATTAAATTTGAGATGTATTCAAAAACTGTCTATATAAATATATGGTTGAATTTGTTTATATAAAATGAAAGAAGATATAATTTTGAATTAATTTATGGTAAGTATAATCAAATAATAAAGAAAATGTAATCTCTAGTATCTAATATATAAAAAATACTTTATATATAAATAAATTTAACAAATAAATGTGTTTTTGTTATTAAATATTTTGTATAAGCTTACCCAAGGAATCAATGTGAATTAAAATGACTAAAAAACATGTACTAACGCACCTGAAAAGATAAAAAATATTTAAATAATATTATTTGGGTTATTTATTTATTTTGTTTTTAAAACTCTGTATTACTAAGTTTCTACCGTAAACTTAAAATTACCCAACAGATAAATATAAAATTCTGCTGCTCATTAAATTTACAATATTAGCTTGTTAAAATCGCATTCTATCTATCGTGATTTGCTCTGCTCTTTTTTAATAATAACTCAAAACCTTATCGCCAGATGAGATTTTGAGATTTGTGCAATGGGATAACAAGCTCTGGCATTTCATGTTGAGCAAAGTAGAGTTTTTGCGGAAATCGCTAAATGAGATCTGCAGCTACATACGTAGCTCGTTACGTGGGTCCAGCTAATTACACTTGACTAGAGAGCACACACAAAATATATATGGTACATACACTAATATATGTATTCGATCAAACTACACCCAAATTACTCCCAAAAAATAATAGAGGCAATGTAATTACTCGATGATATCGGCTTACATTTTATTTAAATTCAATTTACATCAACCGAAAAAACAATACGAGCATTTGTTGATCAAATTGCAATTTAGAAATGAAAATTCATAATTCCCGGGGGCCCACAATTAAGGCCCAGTGATGTGTAAACTGAAAAACTTTGATAATATTGTCAGCGTTTTCAATTTGCGCACAACACAAAAACACACACACATACACACCACAAATCCACCACGTCACTGGCAGGTGCCGGACCACGCCCACACACACATTCTGAATCTACAAAACCTAAAAAAAATAGAGGAAAAACCAAAACAAATAAAAGGAACGAGGA
>JAEIHY010018281.1:0-14628 GCA_018904565.1 Drosophila tsacasi | reverse complement strand
TCTCTGATTGAAAGACATTGGGCCATTTGCCCAGTGCAATCGAGACTCTGGTGTTAGGTCGCACCCACACCTTGCTCAGTTTTGGACCCATCAGTGAACCACTGCCGGCCCCTGGGATCACTACAAGGGTTGCCATTTCCCGATCCCTACGGTCTGGGATGAGAGTCCTACATTCCGCCCCAAAGTAGACCTTTGAGGTCTGTTCGGCTGCAGATCTCTAACACAGAAACATTATTCAAAATACTGACGTGGCCAGCATTATCGGACAGTAACCCAGATATGAGTTTGATTCTAAGAAGGCTTTTAGCGGCACCTTCTTGTATGTGAATGTGAATCGGAGTCAATCCAATGATTTTCTCCATAGACGCAGTTGGGCATACATGCTTTACGTACATGTACGTAAAGCTCCCGTCAGAGATACACACACAAGCCGCTGCAGCTTGCTACACTTTTGAATGGCCGTGACCTGCAGGACCTTGGGGCACCACACAAGATCAGCATTGGTCATAATAGGCCTGACCATCATAAAAGTAAAGCCACAGGATGGATTTGTACAGTCTACATGCCAACAAAGCACGTGAGGCCTTGGTAATCGTTTTGTTGAGATGCGAGTTCCAGTTATGTCGCTTATCTAGAACAACTCCCAGATGTTTGAACTCAATGGAGAGCTCTACGGCCAATGTAAACGGCACAACAATCGCCTTGTGCGGATTTATGTTGAGACCCACGTTTGTACACCAGTCGAGAACCGGATCGGTGGCCTGAATGCACCTCACGTGCAAGTTCACCAGCCGCTCCGCTATAAGTCTTGGGTTGGTCAAGAGCTCGGTTGCCTTGTTTAGGAATAAATACCACGTTGGCTCTCCTCCAAGATTGTGGTATATATCCCCATGCAAAGCTGGCTCTAAGCAGACCGTTGTCTGCCCCAAGGGCTTAAAAAGGGCTAAAAGATTTGACTGTCCTGTAAAAAAGCTACATCTGTAAAATTGTAAATGTAATATAAATAGGAAAATATTGATAGCAAATTTATGATATGTATAAATAATTTATATAATTTCTGTTTTTTTATCTGGTTTTTCTTTTCATTTGATCAAATTAAATGAAAATTGATGTAACTGCAAGAGTATGCAAACTTCAAAGTGCGAAGTTAGCTTCCTTACTTGTTGAAGTTGCATATTTTTACAACGATGAGAATTAATAAACAATGTTTTCGATAGTTTTGCATACCAAAAATCTTTAGAAAATATTTTAGATGAGGAAGCGTTCCTTACATTTTCTAAATATCTTGTCTTCCGATTTATAAATTGCTTTTTAAAATATATTCCTAATGTGGCTTTAATTTAAAATATAATTTATGCAGTGTGCGGATATAGTAATGAAGTGTTTGTATTTAAAATATATTTTGATGAAGTGTTCAATATTCAAGTGGAAACCAAAGACTCTTTATACAAACTCTGGAATATAAAGTTTAGATTGTCAAAAAATGCTTAATTCATAATTAATTATACACAGTTTTTGACCAAAAATATAAGGAAACAACAGGATAATTAAATTGATCCCAGAAATGAGAGATATATAAGTTATTGTTATTTTGTATGCAAAAGTCTACATAAAATCGATATACAATGGATATTTTCCCATCTCTAACTGACTTTTCAACTTGGAACTTTAAGGCTGGCACAGAGTTGCCAGAAAAATAATATCAACTTAAAAAATTGAGAAAAAGATTAATTTGTAGCAAGAAGTCACCCTCTTCCACTCCAAGTTAAAAACACTTGGTACTGAACCAATTCATTAAAGATCGCGGTAACTTAATTGACTTGCCGCAGGGGGTGTGTTGAGGCCAGCAAGGGAAGGATTTCCCCATCGCTCTTAGCATATCCGATTGTCTTGGAAAATATCAAGTAACGCATAAATTAAAAGGCCATTGTAAATCCAAGATGGAGGAGGCTGCTGGCACGCAAAGCTTCCCAAGTATCGGTCATGTCCGTACCGCCTCCAAAGGAGATCGTCGTCGTCGTGATGAAAATGGTATACGTTACCTTGGAATTAATCTTTCATTTTCTGATTACATAAAAAAACCATTTAACTTCCAATAATCCTGATCTAGGCTAACCATGTTCGCCCTCCTAGAAATATGCGAACTCACATAAGTAGGAAATTATCTATATCTAGTATACCTTGCCTTTATACATTATTTTTGTTTATTTGCGTTTATATATATTTTATATACAAGTTTACAATGAGAGTTATTGCCCTTTCGCTTTTCTCGATTCGTTAGCTTATAATTCGATTTCATTTCATTACATTTGCCTCTGTATATTGTTGTGTATACACGATACTCTTTACTATATATATAAGAAAACATTAATATTCGTTTTTTATTGCACTCGGTTATGTACAGCTCAGGTAAGATTCCAAATTGTCTTTTTAATGATTTCAAAAGATCGGGAATTTATAAAATACGCAAAGCAAAGAAAAGCGTCCTTTGCTGGAGTTGTTAGACTCCAGACTGACCTTTGTTCAATACATCAATCTCATTATAAATAACTAACTTTTTGATTTGTATGTACATAAATACGCTCTCTAACTTTTTACAAAAGACATCTGCCAAATTATTATTTATGTCGTTCAACCTTTATCGACTGTAGATTTTATTCGGGGAAGCCTTTTGGTTTGAAATTTCCGCAACGATGGATAAACTAAGAATTCTGTTCATTAGACGATATGTGTACGAAAAATGATTTCAAGTATTGTAAATATTTATATATTCGCATATATAATGTATATCAGTGTTTGTATAGTTAGGTGTATATCTATATAGGTAACACATTGTATATATATGCATAAGTACACGGATACAACTATTTGGTATATATAGGTATTTCTAAATGTTCATTTTAATACTCTTCCGCTATATGTCTTAGTTAACTAGCTTTATGGTAACCATTTAGGTTTCTTGTTTGTTAAATAACTTGGTTTTGGTTTGTTCTAGCGGCCTGCGAAGGGCGTCAAGTGAATCCTTAAGGGACGACTTTAAAGCTTAAGATTTGGGTATACGTAAGAGTCCTATTGCGCTTCGATTATGCCATATAAAAAGCCAATAACTTAACAACAGCTGGTAAGAGTTTAACTACAAAAATATTTACACCTTGTCGAAATATTGCGTACGCCTTAAATTCAATTATTTGTCAACTGATATTTGGTGAGATCCACCAGGTGCTCATACAACATATCCTCATGCGGTGTCAGTCCGATCATAATCCATCCCGAAATGGCGGCAATGCTTCGCGTCACTGACAGGCTACTCCAAACGCTCTGCACACTGTTGCTTAGCTGTTCATGGATAAAATAAGTTAGTTTATACAGTAAGAGTACAAGGAAATGCCACTCTCACCATCTCTTGCTGGGTCAGCGTGATGTTGGCATTGTTGTTGAACAGGTATAGCTTTTCGTCGATGGAATCGGAGCAGATTGTTAGGATTATTGTCGCCACATAGATCATGGTAATGATGAGCCAGCGGAACGATATCAGTTCACTGGCATTCGAGAAGCTCCAGCGGCAGATATCCATGCTGAAAGGAGAAAAAAGAAAGAGAGGTTACTTATGGAGCAGAAGCAGAACTGTAATATGGGAACTTAATTTAAGCCTTTCTTATCCCTAAATAATATCAATATCAATTCTCTATCAAAACACTTATGTAGATGTATTCATTTCAAATGGAATTCGTGTTCGAATAGCACCCACAAACTTCGCACAATTCGGAAATGCCAGTAAAGGCCTGACATTTAGCTGGATGCATATTAATTGAAAGCTAATCCTGCGACGCACTCCATTTGGCTAGGGGCAAAGGTCAGCACACAGACTCCGCTGGTGCCAGGAGCCTCTTAACATTTAGCAAAGCTACACCCGCACATAAATCAGCTGGCGCTGGGATAACGAAGCGAAATGTCATACACAGTTTTACACTTGTGCCCAGCCAAGAGCGGGGCAATCCGAACGCCGAGCAGAGGGACAGACGGCGGCTGTGATACCGCTTCCCCCCACCACCAGCAACGACGCCTGCCCACACCCATCGTCCCACAACCACCCACACACTTATGGCATCGACTGGCGCAGCCTTTAAAGGTCAAGAGTGCAGGCAGAGACGACGACGGCGCCGACGTCGACTTCGAGTGGTTGTGTGTGTGGGCAGCGACTTTGGCATGCAAAAAGAGCAAAGTTTAAGGGCATTAAAATATTTTGTGGCTGATGAAAGCGACACGCAATGAGAGCCATACAAATTATTTCTATGCGACCGCGAAGCCGAACAAGTTCCAAGTTCCTGAATTGAGGTCACAGTTCAATTAGGCCCACCCCCTCTAGTGCCTCCAGAGTGGGTCCAGAGTCCCCTGTCTAGACTCCAGCCCGAAATAAAATGACCAACCAGGAGCACGTGGGGCAGGTGGGAAGGTTGCCCACATCCGGCTGACTTTCAGCTCAATGAAACTCGCAGCGAGGCCTACACGCCTGAGGTCAATGAGTCCTCGAGGCGAACTCCTTGGCTGTGTAACCGAATGGTTTCTATTTTTAGTAGAATATTTAGTAAGGTTGCTCAAATTGACTTTTAATCAGCCAAAGGACATCGCAAGACTGTGGCAGAAATAGAACGGAGCGGCAAACAAGCTTAGGGACTTTGATGGGCACGCAAAATTGTAAGTACTGAAATGAATTGAGGGGAGTATAAGCTCTAGCCTAGAACCTTATAATATAATACAATTAAATGAGTATCTCAATAGGATCTTTTTTAATTAAATTTTATAAATTCTTTCCTTGCAGATAAGTTTGTTGTGTATAGTAATTCAAATGGGCGTAATGCATCTTCTTATTATAAGATCCTTGCACAGTCCTTACTTCGAGTACACCATAATTTTGAGACAAATTTGTAATAGAGTTTTCGGGAGATAAATCCGAAAATATATTTGGTAATGACTTGGATTAAGCAGATATAATGAATAGATATAGATAAGGCTATAACTTACCGATCGAATACAGAAACCAGGCAGATTATGGCCAAACAGTAGAAGGTATTCAAGTAGATCTCCGCAAATCCCGCATAATCACTTATCAGTTCCAGGGCGTCGCTACCCCCCGTTCCGGATGCTGCTCCCATCGTTCCAGCTGGAGGTCCACTTGGCTCCGTAACCCGATCGCCGGGACTGAGGCCCAGTGTCGCAGCTGTCGGCAAGTCCATCGTCATCGATGGTATTGCCTGGGATGCGGGTAATGTGGTGGATGACATCGTCTCGCCAGCAAGACTCATGCCGTTGATGACCTTGGCCCAATCCATGGGATGGGTGCTCAGCACGAAGAGTAGATGGGCCAGCGCTAGACCGGCTAGCAGGCCGTGGCATATATTCGAGATGAGCAGCCAGATTCGTTGAACTACACAGGCTAGTTGTATGTTGCTGGTGATGCCATTGCTGCAACGAGATTGGTATCTGCATTAGTCATTAGAGTCAGATTAATATAAAATAAAACAATGGGGATAGACTGGTCTTGAGCTGTAATGCTGCATTCATCCATTTTAAATATTTTCTATCTCAAAAGGATATCAGGATATGTATGTGTAGACGAATCAAAGTTAGTATAATTCTATGTGCTGTATAGTTCTTACTACTATCTTATACAGAATCATCTTAGTCCTGTTCTACTTAAGCAAATATTTATTTATATTTAAATATATTTACGGTTTACTAAAATGAAAATTAGAAGTCACTCAAACTTACCGATTAAAGTCGGCATCGAGTAGGCAACGGGTGTCCCCATAGCTGCCCCGCCCGCTGCCCGAACCGCCGACAGTTCCGCCACCACCATGGCTGCCGCTGGAGCGGAAGAGGCGGCCAGCGCCTCCCAGCTCTGCGGCAGAGATGCCATCGATACGACCTATTCCGCCGCCTGTCGCCGAACCGCCTGCGGAGCCACGTGCTGCGGCCCCCAGGAAGGAGCGCTTGTAGTAGCTGTGCTCCACCGGTCGATAGCCGGATGACGTCTGCAGGAACATCTTGTCGATGTGCGCGGGCGCATCGTCCGTGGGCGAGACAACCGGCGTGAATGGGTTGTAGATCTCCTCGCCCTCGGCCGGGGCAATGTCGTCGGCCAGCTCCTTTAAAATAGAGGAGATGCCGCCAGCCGAATACAGTTTGCCTGAGGGAGAAAGCAAATGCGAAAGGCATGAAATGGTTGCACCGAAGCAAATAACACTAACAACACACTGTGATAACTAGTGATTAAAGGAAGATTACTATCATTTGAAAGAATTTCGCAAACTGGTTACAAGTTCTTTTTGAAATTTTATAAATATTAATCCCGACCTAAAAAAAGTTATATGAAGTGTAAAACAATACTTTATGTTGTGTACAATATACTATAGTATCATGATGTGAAATAAAATCAAAATAAATACGAACTTAATTCCAAATATTTTCAGAAAAGAGCTAGCCATAAGACAAATACTCGAATTAACTTACGATTAAGTTAATTATTAAGCTAATTAAAGGAATCTCAGCTAAATATTTAAGAAATAAATTGTATTATTAACAAATTATTATTATATTATCAACAAATCTTTAAAGGTTGCGGAAGAAAGATGATAAGAATTCACTAGTAACAAACCCCTGAAAGTTAATGCAATGTCTTTTGTCCGAGTGCCTTATATGGGCGACTGCGCAGAATCGAGAATAGCGTGAGTGGGTGACCAGGTGGGCAGAGCGAGCTTTCGGCCCAGCTGGCTTTACTCAATGGGAACTAGGAACTGGGAGCTGGGAATCGTGGAGGAACACGGAGAATTGTCGTTAAGACAGGACATTTAGTTGATCTGTTCAGTCAATTTATCGAAATATTATATAATATGTTAATTTAATTACAATAATTTAAGGTAAAGTAGTTGCAATTGCAATTTATATTGTAAATGAGAACATCTATTCATAATATAATAAAGCACTTCAAATAAAAATTAAAACCAACAATTAAAATGTGAGCTTATCTTAAGCTATTTCAAGGATTTAGTACATTACTTTTTATGAAACTAATAGAGTGTATAAATAAATACATTTCCATCACGTTTCCTTTACTTCAAATTTAGCTTGAAGTCCTTCAACTCACATTTAAGTTTATTAAAAACAATTAAATAAACTTAATTTCGAGTAAATTTTGTATTTAACTGCGAAAATTTACTGCACTCAAAAATATCTGCTTAGTGAAATAAGGAAACAGCTCGAATTGCAAATATTCAGAGTTCACTCACTGATTAGTTGGCCCCGCTTGTCCCGCTGCGACTTGGTCTTCCTGTGGACGCGCCGCTCCTCGTAGCTTTGGTCGATCTCCAGCTCGCCGGATAGCGAGGCGTCGTGCATGTCCGAGCACTGCTTGAGGTACCGCATCAGGGTCTCGTTCGCCTGCCGCACCTCCATCTCGCCGGCGGCTATTAGCTTTCGCTCGCGTCGTCTCCTGGACTCCGACTTGCTGCGCTTCCGCCGCGGACTCTTGTCGAAGCTGCTCCTCGAGCGCAAGGACCGCTGGGCGGGACTGGCCTGCGGATCCGACAGCGACTGCTGCTTCCGAGAGGCACCAGTTCCGTTTCCGGTGCCATTGGAGGGCGTGGGCGAGCTCTGCTTGAGCTCGCGATCTATGTAGCCAAGAATGCCGCGGTGGAAGGAGGCGTCGGGCTCCAGGGCTGGTGCCTGCGGCGAGTGGGTGCGCCGGGAGCGATGATGGTGATGATGGGTGGCCGGTAGCTGCTGCAGCGTCTCCCGCAGACTCATGGCGTCGCCGGAGGAGTTTCGGCTGCCGTCGCTCTGCTTAGGCGGATGCGGGGGCGGCGATTCACGGGCACCCAGCGAGGCGCTCTCCTGGGCGCCGTCCTCCTGCGTGGGCGGCGCATGACCGTTAACCAGGACCACCGTCTGCTGGGATGTCTGGCTGGGGGAGCCCACCAGCTCGATGCTGTCCGCCGAGCTCTGGGTGCTGATGCGGCCGGCGCTGCTGGGCGTTCCTCCTCCAGTGCCCAAGTCCGCCACCGACTCGTTGAGGGCCGTGGCACAGTCCAGGGCCTCCTCCCGCTCCGGAGTGGTGGTGTTGCCAGCGGGTGGCGCCCCTGTCGCGGCCGCCTCGCGTTCCAGGCGCCGCTGACGCGCCTCTGTCCGTCGCTGCCGCTGGTGCTGGCGATGTACCTTCGCCTCCATATCACTCCGCACTGCGTACGCTCCTAGGCCAGCTGCATAACAGGTGGAAAACCCCTGGAACTTTGTGCTGCTGCAGCTTTTGACCCAAATAACGGTGCACTGGCAGCTACACCCACACCCAGACAGCCACACTCACACACTGACACACACACTCGCGAGCACTGGCACTACAACAACAGCGAATGCAACTCAGCTGCGAGCTGGTGGCATTTCCTCAAGGCTCTCCGCTCAATATTCTATTCGATTCGATCCCAGCAACGCGCAGGAAGTGCACCCGAAATATCCAGATGTCAATAGTTAGTTGATGGCCAAGCGTGTTATTCCTACTCGGCGCTATCCATGGCGATTTGGGATATTCTTTGATATTTTCCACTGCGAACGGAACCGGAAACACTGGCAGCGCGCGTCAGAATGTGTCCTGCAATAACAACGATTTGAGCGTTGCCTCGGACTTAAATAGACGTCGCTCTCCCAGTCCTCGCTCTCGAGAACTTTCTCCTGCGTCGCCGTCGGCGTCCGCGTCGCTGCCGCTGTTAATAGTGAAAAGAACAAGATTGACTGCGTAACTCAATAGTTACAACTACAGAATACCCTGGCCTTGTAACTTTGCATAGATTTGGGTATCTCTTAGTCCCTTTTTGTCTTATTAAAATGTTTGTAAAAAAGAAAAATTAACGGAGGTAAGGCTAAGATTGTAATGCTTGTAAGCTTTTGCCGATTCCGAGATGAAGGAAATGCACAAATACAATTTACCATCTGACTTTCCAAGCACAGGGTATGATACAAGAATTCAAACGCTGTAAGTCAAGTCTACTTTGCTCTCAACGAAAACTCTACAGAGGTTTGTGTCTGAGGTTAATTCAAATGTGTTTTCTCTACACATTAGAGTTCTTAATTCTTTCCAGTGTTTAATTAAACGATTAAGCTACCGAATTTCTAACATTTATTTTGGGGCCTTACTCAATTTTTGAGTTGACTTATGGCACTCTCCCAGCTCAAATATTGATCTGATCCGTTCTACTAAGGGCCCAGGCCCATTCAATGTCACGTTTACTTTTGCCATTGAGGTAGTAAGAAATGTGGGGACAATATCATTTTTAATTTAACCTAATTGAATCCAATCCAAAGGGTATCCTAGGGTATCCAAATGACATAAAGTGTCCAAGTGATATTTTTGAGGTTGAAGACTTAAGAATGTCATAGATATGAAGAAACAGGAAACTGAGGGCAATACAGGTGGAGAAGCATTGATGGATTCCAGTTTTTAAGCCTGTTGGAAACAGCGATGTTTTTACAACTTCAGTAAATAAGAAAACTTAACCATAAAACCTAAATAGAATTGCCAATAAAATGAAACAAAATTTTTTTAGGGAAAAAATAGGTATCCTTCTTTTTTGAAACATCGATGCTTCATTGATGTACATATATTCCGAAAACACTCAGTCGGTATTTACAGGCTCAATATTTTGAGCTGTCTTAACTTTGTTGTCTGTTTAAATGTTGCTTGTCATTTATTCACACTTAACAAAAAAATCAAAGTAATTTAATTAACACCGTTATTTCTATGATCAGTTTTTGTTTATGGATATTCTTACGAAATGTGATATTGTATTCATTTTGAACTCATTTTGAAACGTGGGGAACGTAGCAATACTTCAACGTTATACCAACTTAGTAGTGGAAAATCCTTTCAAGTTTTAAAGTTTGTCTTATTTTAGTAATTAAGAACGACATTGTAAGCATGTAGATATTATGTAGAACAGTGTCGACTTTTTGACACCACACCTGTAAGTATATTGTAATAGACTGAAGTCCTAAGCGCAGACTTAAACCGCTGTTAAGGCTTAAAAGAACGCCGACGCCGGCAGCGACTGCTACGCCGACGACGGCGCCAAAAGAGACATTTTGAGAGCGCAGGAGAAAGACAAGAGATGGAAGAAAGCTCTCTGGCTTGTAACGTAGTAACGAGCCGAATAGAGAGAACGTCAGCTTTTCTGACAATGACGTCAACAGTGCGTGTTCCTTTGCACCTACACACCGCGAATATGTGCTTGTGTAGGGTTTGCGAGTGTGTGTCTGTGTTTGTTGGCATTATTGACAAATTCTATTTTTAGGCATCTATAAAAATGTGCGAGCTGAAGATGGGATTTTATTCGCAACACCTGAACCCAAACTCGAAAGCAGCTGCGACTACACTGCGAGAAAAGGTCGTGTTACTTGAGGTGTAAGACCGAAATAAAATGAGTGCTTCTACATTGCTAATGAAGTAGCCTTTACCTCGCTTGGTTTCATTTTATAGATATTTTTATCTGGCGTTTTGGAAGTGCATTTTATTTCGGTTTTATGGCTTCTCGCCTTATTGCTTTGCAGCTATCTTGCAATTTTAGGCAAAACCAATTTCGCCCACTCATTTGTCCTTTTCCTCACTCCTCTCTCCCCATCTCCGCCTTCGTCTCCACCACCGCCTCTGCCTCCCCCATTCTGCTGCGCTCTTGCCTGTGTAATCGATAAATGCGTGGTAATGTCAGCCCTCACTGCGCAGCTTTCACCTCTGATGACGTCAATGGAAAAAGCTCAAGCCGCAAACCAAAACAACAACAGTTCCTCCCCAAGGAGCCACACCACACCCTCCCCCTTCCGATACATATACAAAAGCCGGCAAAAGCTTGTTAGGCGTCAGGCAAATTTGATTATAGTAAAGCAAGAGAACGAGAAATGCAAAAAGAGAAAGGTGTCAGGAGAAAGAGAAAAGCTGAAAGGGAACCCTAGCCAATGTCCCTTGAAATGGCAAAAGGCATAAAGCCGGTGTTGGATTCAGAAAATAAAGTGATTCGAAGTCTCAATTTATTAAGTTCTAAGCTTTATAATCGATTAACATTCTCCATAAATCGATAGATATAACACTCATCAAATTTTATTAAATAAATACAACAATCACTGATAAAACGATTACCAAAATATACTAAAATTTCTAATTAGGTTTATTTTTATAAAAATATTTTCAACTTTCTTTATTCCGCTCCTGGGCTTAATGGCTCTCGTCGCTCTCCTCTCCTACTACAGACAGATATCCCGACAGAGGCAGGGAGATTCCGAGAGAGAGACGCCCAGCGAACGTCACGACCATGACGTCACACTGACGTCAGTGGGCTTATTGCCAAAAATGTACGGAGTAATGAAGGCGTCCAACGGTATTCTGCAAAAAGCCAGATCGATATAAGGCATAAGTAAGTGAAGCTTAAACATATTTACTAGACTTTTGGAACGAAAGACGTGTCCCCGAAAGGTTTATTCACCTCAAAGCAATTTTTTATGAAATAATGTACCCTATTTTGGTGGGGGAAAATAAGATTTATTACCTAAAATTAAAAATAATATTAATATGTATAATAACATTCCTTTTTAATATTTTGTTGTCTTTAAAAACTTAAAAACTACAAATTGTGGCCTACTTCTAAGGGTAGTCAGCCGCTGGAAAAAATTGTGAATATTGCGGCATTTGCCAATTATCAACTTCTTGAATATTACCCTAGGACCAGGAGTATTTTTGAATGCCCTAGTGCTTGGAAATCTAGAGAAATATGTATGTATGTCTCCAAATGCCTCCAGTAAAGTTAAGTAACTGCAAACTACAGCTTTTGTCCAGCCGAACCAGGGACTGGCTGGCATTATTATAATTACTTGATAAACAAACAACCAAAATAATAAGAGAGACACTTACTTACCATCCCTAAGCGTTGCCCATGGAAACCATTGGGCTGTTATGTCGATGAATCCAGTCAAAATGCAGGCTGGCGCTGTAAGGAACGCCTGAAGCCTCGCAGTAATACCGAGTATGCCCTTGCTAGAGGCGCCTGCTGAGTACTTGGAGCCCTCGCCGGATCACTCCCTGCAGGCGGAGCTACCGGTTCTCCTGGCGCCGCCGGGTCCGGCTGCCTTGGCACAGATCCGAATGCCGCCCCCTGAGGTGCGGCTCAACCAACAGAATCTCGGCCAGCCGCAGCAGCAGCGGGCTCAGATCAATCGACGGCAACTGGCTCGACGAAACTCCTTCGACCGGGATGTGGCCGTGGTCGAGGAGACGCAACACTTTCCAGCCTTTGTACATCTGCTGCCAGTGGTGTTGCCCCAGCAGGTCCCGGAGCCGACCTTGGATGAGCTACTGGTAGGTCTCAAAATGCGTTCCAGTCGAAAAACTATAAATATGAAGATGGGGGTTTCCTGTGGCTATATTCCAGCGCAGGGTGACGCAGCGTACGGACCTAGAGGCGGTGGAATCAGTGCGCCTCCGCGTGATCTCCTACACCATCAGCCTGTCCCGGCTTTCGCTGTTCCTGCCGCGCCTCCAGACGCTAGACCTCAGCGGCAGCGTCCTCAGTTCTCTACGGGACCTGGGCTACGGACTGGTACAGCTTACCCAGCTGGACATCAGCAACTGTGGTCTGAACAGCTTCGACGGCACCAGCGGACTGCCCGGAATCCGGGTGCTCATCGCTGACGGCAATATGATCCAGCGCGTGGACCCGCTGGCCGAGCTAGTCCACCTCAGGGTGCTGAGGGCGCGCGGCAACCGGATCAGCGAGCTGGGACTGCTCTCCTTCCTCGGCATGTGTCCGCAGCTGCAGGAGGTAGAGCTGCAGGGCAATCCCGTATGCCGGCTTCCCCTCTACCGCTCACTTCTTGCGCGCAGTGTTCCCACGCTTCTTCTGCTGGACGGACGGGCGCTGAACACGGCGCCGCCGGAGAGCGAAGAAATTCCGTCGCCGGCCTCTAGTGAGCCGGAATCGGCGGGCAGTTCGGAATTGCCGCCCCAAAGACCGGCCACAGCCCCCGCACCCACTCCCGCTCAAATCTCCTTGAACGTCGGCATTCGGCGTCAGCTGTCGGCAAACTCCACCGCCACTCCGGTGGCTGGATCGGTTCTGGGCTTGGTGCGGCAGCGGCGTCGACGCAGTGGCCATGCCTGGGTCAGTTCTTCCTCCTCGTCCGCATCCAGCGGACCGTCCTCTTCCTCCTCGGAGAGGTCCACCCGTGCGCCGTCGGTGAGCTCCTGCTCCTCCAACAGCAGCCTGGACATGCAGTCATCGACCTATGCCTTCAGCCCGCACTCGACGCTGGACTAGACCACGGAAACGCGAAATGTAAACTTAAATTATATTTATTTATTGTTATTCTTCGACAATTTCACGTTGTGCGAAAATCGAAAGCTTTTATAACGAAAATTGCAGATATTTGCAATATAATGTATTGGTAACTATGTATGGTCAAATGATAATTCAATTTAATGATAAACAGCTTCGAATTGGAATGTATATAATTTAAAAAAGTATTTCTTTTGATTTCCAAGAAGGGAAAGGGGATAATTACAGGTTTCATTTAAAATTTGTAAATATTTAAAAGATGGATATATCAAAGTTTCCGATGTTTTCGTTGTGATACTTACCGGTATGAATTGTCGATAAATCAAATCGGATCTATGTCATGCGATGTTTAATAAGAGCTCAAGCTGTTCTCGATTTAATTTGTGATAATGAGATTGTATCCTGTATAGATGTCATGCTTATGAAATAATAATACCTATCAAGGTTTATGCCCATAAAATGGATTTGACTTTCAGACAAGTGCACTTTATTTAGATAACTTTTAAAAGAAATACCATACAGGATGTCTACGTCGTAGCTGCGGTGGTTACAAGGCGTTTTTCAGTGTTTTTATAGTAACTTAATATCTGAAATTCGAATTCCTTATAGATACATATACTCAACTAAGTAATTTCACAATATCCTTTGCCTTTCTTAAGAGCAAATTTTGCAAGATAATAAGCTAACTTCGGCAAGCCAAAGTTTCAATACCCTTGCAGTAAGTAATTAAATTAAAGTCGTATATTTAAGGATTGCGAAGAAAAAAGTATGTTTTCGCTTACCGAATGCGAAATTAATATTCCGGCAATGAAATCTTCTCAAATTACTCACGTTGGCAAAAAACTAGGGACTAGGAACTAGGGAACTGAGGGACTAGTAAGCCAAAAAAAAAGTACAGACGAACGGACAGACCGACATGTCTAGATCGACTCGTCTGTTGATGATGAACAAGAATATATGCTTTATACGGTCGAATATGTCTTCATCATTGAGTACAAAACTTCCACTAAACTAAACTTCTACCCTGCAAGAGTATAATTAGAAAGTTTACCGGTTTTCTTCAAAACGTGTCCTAAATATTAAGATATTTGTTGGTTCTTTTCATTACTCCCTGTAAGGTTACTCCGTGTATGTGTACTGAAAGAGCCATTTGAATCGTTGCCAAGTAGGATGCCATTTCCGAGTCCGTTTCCTTTACAAAGGAGTCGCCGCCAACGGTTCAACGCATCCCCGTGGCCGGCCCCGTTGAAGATGCTCTGGTACG
>JAEIHY010018280.1:0-28754 GCA_018904565.1 Drosophila tsacasi | reverse complement strand
ATGATAGAAAGCAAAAGTCCCAGCATAGTTCCTCTGCTTTGGAGATTTTTATCAAAACATGATCTTTTTTAGGGTGTTTTTCATCAAAATTATGAAAAATTGCGAGTTGCGCGAGTTTGCATTCAAATATTTCGATATTTGTTTTAGAATATGATAAAGGCTTTCAAATTTGAGCCATTGGAACATTTCTTAATGTTACTATGTTAATAATATAAATTTTAATGCATTTTTTGTGGTTTTTGCTGCGGTTGACCTTTCTGGAGAGTTACCCATATATTTTACTCACCGTCTCGGGCAGATCCAGTCTGAAACGAAGATCGCAGATGGCACAAGGGATCATGGTGCGCAGCTTAAAATAAATTGTCTGCAGCAGTCTGTGAAAATAAACATTATGCATAACATTCTTGAGAACCAACTCGAGACCCACCTCTGAAAGTGCTTGGGAAATCCGTTGACACTTTGTCCCACCTCGAGCCGAGCTCGCCAGACTTGGGTGAACATCTGAAGATTTTTGACTGTGTCCATTTCCAGCATGCCCGGCACCTGCTGTGTGTTGACCACGTGGAAGCCTTCCGGCGGATACGGTTCCATCAGCAACGATATGATCTCCAAGTCCTCGATGTCATCGACCTCCAGAACACAGAGCTCTTTGTTCCCGCAGTTCAGATCAATCTCGTTCATTTCCTCCTCGTCCGAGTCATCGGTGTCGGATTGCTTGTCCGCCGAGGTGGCGGCCGAGGCCACTCCTCCCGCATTGGCTGACAGGTCGGGGTCCAAGCTTTTCAGCTGATAGATCTCCTGGTTACGCTCGAACGTTTCCTGCAGCTTCTTCTGCAGCTCATTCAACTTCTGCTTGTCGGTCCACGAGTTTCCGGCCACGATCTTTGGCACCTGCGGCACTGGCAAGGCACTTAGGAACAGGGCCGTTCCCGTGGCTATTAGCGCTATCATACGCTCCCCAATAGCCACCTGGGTGCGAAGACCAAAGATGGCATTCATGCCCTTCGCCTTCAGCTTGTTAATGAGCACCCGGTGCAGTTCGTACTCGAGGAAGGGAAGACCATCAGATATCTCTTTGGCGTTTAGCTCCGACCGCAGATCTCTCTTGGCGCGCACGACCTGCGCCTGCATGAAGCAGCCACGACCGGTGACCTGCATAAATTCCGGCACCTCTAGCGTGGCCAGGAGTACGTCCGGTACACGGCCCTTGCGACAAACGGAGCACTTCTTCATCTTAACGTTGAAGGGCACTGAGCTCAGGTTGTAGGGTATGTGGCAAATGGCACAGGCATTGCGTGCTCCATTAAGCGGCGGAAGTCCATAACGCTTACCCGTCGAACTGGTCCCTGTACCCAGGGAACCACTGTCTTTCCCAGTGCCCGCTTCTCCGGCGCTGCTGCCGTTGGCCTCGCGCTCCTCCATGGAATTCGACATGGCCGCCGCGCTGGCTGTGCCCTTGGACATGGTGAAGATATCGGTCTGTGACACAGACCTATTGAAGACCATATTGATCACTGCGGCTGTGCCAGTGGCCGATAAGACGCACACGTCATCGCTGTGAAATTGGGAATATGGAAGTCATGAGACCTTCTCAAACAGATCAGTTAGATTGTGTCGATGCCTTACGATATGGTCGTGGTCTCCGCATAGCCAAGCACCACATTGCACCCGAGGGAACGCGCATGCGAGCGAATCTCCATGCGCAGTTCTGTCCACCAGCTGTCGCGTACCTCAGGCTCATCCGGATTGGGCACTCGCTCCAGCAACTTCACGGAACGCGCTGCCACAGTGGCCCCCAGATGGAGGATGAAGCCCGTTGGGTACTTGGTCATGGTCAGAAAAGGATACTCCAACATGTCCAGGCTGTCGGTTGCTGTGCCAGGTTTGGCGCCAACCGTTGGCTGCGTTAGACGCATCATAGCCGTGGCGGCCACCAAACGCTCGCTGGCCACACAAATTGAGTTTCCTGTGAATGGAGGTCACACGGAGAGTGAGATAAATCAATTACATCACATAATACTTGCTCACGAGGGTCTTACACGTAATGAATACATTTATATATACAGCATAATGTCTTAGGCCTGTGTGGGATGAGTGAGAGTCTTGAGTCTTGCAAACGCACATATAAGTGTGAAGGGGTTTTCCTCTCGAGATTCTTGCTTGATTTTGTACATTTTGTGATCTTAAATTGTATATCCAGTCTTCCGAAAAGTCAACATACTGATATTTCCTGCCAAAATGCCAATATGAGAGGGTTAGTCAGTTGTCAGAGTCACTGAATCGGTGGTTACCAGACGCGAACAAAATTGGACTAGCTTTTCACTTTAAATATATCTGGAAACCTTAGCTCTCCTGAGGTTTTATTTAAACTGAAAAGCTCTTTGTGTAGCACTGTGTGGTATGAGTAAAACACCAAGAAATTATATCCTGACACAAAAATCTGTTTAAGCTCAGTTTAAGCAAGGACAATGATAATCCCAAATGCGCGTTCCGCTTCTTATTTATATTATATTGTCCTTGCTTTAAGTGACCCCTTTATTGGCTGTGTAGTATACAATTTAGGTAACGTTCAGATCGGATAAGGCATTCGTAAGATAGAGTGGGAAAGTCTTGGCAACAGAATACCCGCCGAAAAGGGGAAGAAGACAGGAAGGCACACACGCACACAGATAAACAGAGAGGTACATCGAGAAAGGACATCGAGTTTAGGCGGCAGCATCTACTTACGCTTCCGGTTGAATGAAAAGGCTATGCCTGATAGCGAGATGCAGCAGCGGACGCAAAGATAGAACGTTGAAAGAGACGTTTATGGTTACTCAGAGACGAGACGGTGAGATATAGACACACGGTAACGGCAACACGCACTAATATATTGAGCAGCAGTCGCTGGTGCTTTGATGCTCAGAGCCTATAGCCTTAGCCTAAGTCTTAACTACAAATAAAAGAGATCAACACTGATTCCATTTTCAATCGGAATTTAAAAAAAAAAACATCATGGGAAGCTTTTAAGCTTAAGAGGTTTCCGTCTAGATTATTCTATAACCTTTATATTTATATATTTATTTAAAATTTAAATAGGAAAATGGAATCAGAGCTGTTGTTCTTGTGAAACTGCCCTCTACATACCTTTGGGCGTGACACTTAGGTCGGAGTCGGAGGAGCGCCGGCAGATCTCGCCCACTGTGGTCGGCACCATTGTGGTGGCCGTCGAGGCGGTCGAGGTGGATGCACTGTCGGCATTCGTGGTGGCCGAGATGCCGCTCTTCGAGGGACTGGGCGTCAGCTTGAGGCGATTGCTGCTTACCGGAGAGGCGAAGCGCTTTAAGCTGGGACTGCTGCCCTCCACTGTTGTCGGTATACTGGATGGTCCTGATGGGCCCGCTGGTGCACCACCCACTAACCCTGTCTGCTGTTGGAGGTCGGTGCTGGATCTAAGTTCGCGTGGTTGTTGTTGTTGGCGAATGGCAAATGGAGCAAGCAGTGATGATTCATTATTCTGGTAGCTATGGTTAGTACTATTAGAGATATTTACAAAACGATCTAGTGGGGCATTTCTAGGGGACGAGTTATTGTAATCGAAGGCGACTAGCTCGGAGTGGGTGGGAGTGGGTGTGGAGGGGCAAACACGCAGCTCGGGCGCCTTCAGCAGCAACGTGTTTGGGGGCACTTGAGGTGCCAGAGATTCGGGGGCCACCAGGTGATTCAGTGAGGCACTGCGCTGCAAACTCTTGCCATAGCTCGGCAGAACGTTTAGCTGCAACATGGAAGATGAGCCAGTTAGACTCGCGCCTGGCCAATCCTCGCTGCAAGTCGGCAGCTCCGGCTGTGAGCTGTAGTACGCCTTGCGTTCCAGCGAGGGCACGAAGGGGTTCTCTGGCTTCTTCTCCAAATCATCTCCCTTGGACTTTATATGCATCAGCCTCTGCAGACGTCGCGAGAAGCTCTTCAGGTCCTCGAGCAAGTTGTGGTGCCTGGGTCCCAAGTCTTGCTGGCTGTTCTCGCAGCTGCGTGTTTCTCCCGGCTTAATCCAGTTGTCCTGCAGGTTATCCTCGTCCTGGGACTCCTCCACGTTGCTATCGGGAGGAGCTATTTCCAGGTCCAACTGCAGAGACTCCTCCGAGTCTGTTGAGTAATTGGAGGCTGGTCGAGTCTTGGCTTGAAATTCATCCACAGGCAAATCGGGCGCTGATCGAGTGTTTTCCTGATACTCTGACAGACCGGGCACGGTGAGGAAATTCTTGACCGACACGTGGCTGGGACGAACGCCAGTGTCGTTGCTAATTGAACGCACTATAAATGGAGCATTGGAGGACTTGATGCTGGGCAGAGCGAAGCGCGACTTACGCCGCCGCCTGAAACTCGAAGGAGTGGTACTTACGCCTCCTCCTCCTCCTCCAAAGATACTGCTCAGCGATTGAGTGGCGTTTTCCGGTATCTTGGGTTCTATGCGACGGATCAGCGTGGCATATTTCTGGGTGAACACTTTGCTCGAGGAGAGAGTCAAGCGACGCATCCGATGTCGCAGCTTCTTCTCACGACTCCGGTCGCCGCGCTCATCCTCCTGCCGGATTAGATCTTGCATAAGCTCCGCGTCCTCTGTATCGCTGCTAGCACTCTCGAGGTAAAACAACGTTGCTGCCGCCGCCGCTGCCGCAGATGAAGGCGCCGACGAGCTGGGCTCCCTGTATATATTGAGACGATATTGGGGCGTGCGGCCAGAGAGCGGCAGGCTCGCGCTGCTGGCTCCCGCACAGTTGAGAAAGTCTAGATACTTTCGAGCCAGTCTAGCCGTTTTGAGGGGAAGTGAGGGTGGTACGTAGATGTTTTATAAACAGAAATACGACACAACAACGAAACAACAACGATTTCAACGTGCAATACGATACGACAAGGAGCGAAATTAGAGAGGTCGAGGGATGAACATCGTCGTAGACATTTCGGTGTGGGGTGAAGAACGTTTAAGAAAAGAGAAACGTTTCATTAAAACACGTTAAATTTGCATTCCTTCTAGCACCTACAGTCGATAAACTGAAAAGTATCTGAGATCTTCATCGTATACAGGCCGGGAATTTGATAATACTCTTGCAGATTTGCAATGTAATACAAAAATACATTCCCAGAAGTTGTAGTTTCTTTTTCCTACTTATATAACACATAGAAAAGGTCTTATACAAGTGAAAAATTACAAATGCTCTTGAAGAGTATTATCACACATTGAATTTAACCTTTTCATATCATTTCCATATCTCTCAAAGAATACTCACTCCTCGATCAGGGCCACATCCGCGCTATTCGGCTGACTGCCGCTGGTGTCTTTGATCAGCGTAACAGCTGTGCCCACTCCCCGGGCCACTACGCCCACATCACCTTCCAGATCAAAGCACTGGGTGTAGCCAATAACGGCATTGGCACCCATGTTTATGGCCTTAAGGCCCATTTTCCGCTGTACTTGGCCGGACAACTTGAGAAAGACCACCTGTCGGGCCTCGTTCGAAGCACGGGGCGTCCGTATCTTGTCAATCCACTGATACTCCGGATCGTCATTGACTACCAGCTCTTCGACAAAGCCATGAATCACCTGGGCGCGGTAGCCGAACGGCACGCACTGGGCTGTAAGGAAAGTAAGGACGAACATTTGAAATTATCCCTATTTCATATAATTAAGATAATTAATAGAATGAATACACACAGTGGAAGAAAGGGATGCCGCAGGAGCTCTGCCGAAACTTGTTGACGTCCGAGAAAAGATCAACCTTGACGATGACGTTGATTTCGCCACGGATGCCGTGCATCGTGTCGAAAACAGGAATCCAGCCGGACAACACGGTGCCCTTGCCGTGCACCGCCTGACTAGAGCTCTCCAGGCACAGGGGATTCAGGCTAATGTTCACCTTGCCAATGGCATCGTTGGCCGAGTACGTATCATAGTCCATCAGTCGGATTTGCAGCGGCTCGTCCTGCAGCTCTGCATCGTCCACCTCGAAGCGAAACCTGGCGGGAATCGTAGGGGTTACTTGGGTGCGTAATCTCTGGAAAACGAATCTCACCAATCGGTGTTCCAGGTGGGATTCAAGCTCTTGCGGAACACATCCGTCTTGTGGGTCACGGAAGCCAGTTTGATTTCCACGAACGCGTCCGTAGTCTCACTGCTCTTGTCCATCACCGGCAGGTTGCGCGCCGCCTTGATCTTCACCCCCACCTTGCCTGGCATCCTGTCGCTGTCGCCTGTCCCTTTTCACCAGATTGATACCACAAAAATTCGCCCAAAACTATTCACGTTTAACTTGTGTTTTCCATTTTCCTCTAGGTTCTCGGTGTGACCGCAGTCGGGAACTGACCAAATCCTCCACGAAGATGAGTGAGGCCACCTGCAGCGTATCCAGTTCAAAAAGTTGTCACGCAGCGGAAAAACGTTTATTCTTTTGCTCGGCATTTGAGGGCCAATGATGCGGTCATACTTTGTTGTTAACCGGCAATATTTGAAACACAATATTGGTTAACCCATTGATTATTCGTTTTAGAATAATAGTTGTCCCTGGCCATATATCACCTCATATTAATAAGTTGTTTTTTGTTTATAACCAATTTTTAGCTTTATATAAATAAATAAAATTGTTTGCGCTTGCCGATCGAAGCTATCAGGTTTATATATAGGATAATAGTATTGGTTTGGACTTACCCGCGGTAGAGGACTCAATTACCTTTCATCGCCACTCTGTAGACTTGGCCGAGATTCATCGATGATTAAGTCCTTTCGAGTGCAGAGGTTCTTCACAACACAATTATTTACACCGATTTGAACGGGTGGAGAGACGCGGAAAGACTGAGGCTGCTGCGGTGAGTCGCCTCTATTTATAGGCGTGGGAGATGGAGAGAGACAGAGATAGGTCGAGAGAAGGAGAGAGAGAGATATAGAGAGAGTTAGATAGGGGAAGAGAAATATAGATCGAGACATAATAATTCTACTATCGAGACAGAAACGTAGAGAGATCAGAGATATGAGAGAGAGAGAGATTGAGAGAAATAGAGCTAGAGTTTGCGAAAGATAGTGAGATAGAGAGAAATGAACAGAGAGAGGAAAAAAGTCAGAGAAAAAGGTAGATAGACATAGACATATGTGAGCGGTCAGGCCATGGTACAATTATACATATAATACAATTATACATATAATTGTACCATGTACCAGAGTTTGCGGTCGTCAGCGACCAGCGCTGCCAGAGATTCAGACTTTGCGGTCGCGAACTATCGTCTCGACAAAAAATATCAAATAAAAATACCGCTGTTTCGATATTTGGGCAAACAAAAATTCGTGATATAAATTATCATCTTTAGGAAAAATATCGATATATTGATATATTGAAAAATCAATAGTGGCCGCCATATTTTTTCACCAACGCGCTTCGGACACCTAAAAACTATGTTTAGATAAATAAGTTAATTAAGATAAGCCATTTTTGAAAGTGCACCGGGTTCCTAGCAGTTCAGTGACCATTTGACCGACCGTGATCCGCCGACGCGACCTGCAAAACTCCCTAATCGCAAATCGCAATACTCCGGCTTCCGAGCAGCTCTTCTTCTTCCTTCATTCTGCGCCTTCTGCAGTGTGCGACTCTGTGCGAGTGTTCCGTGTGAGATAACCAATTTAGTGAGAGAGCGAGGAGCATGGAAGGAGCCCCAGTGTCCTCCTCTTCGATCGGCGGCCCCCGTGGCGGCGGCGGCTTCCGTGGCCGCGGCAGTGGCCCCCCCATGCGGGGTGGCTTTGATCGCGGCCGTGGACGCGGTCGCGGTCACTTTATGGGTGGCATGCGCGGTGGCGGCGGGGGCGGTGGAATGGGCGGCGGACCGCCAATGCAAGGAATGATGTCGGGACCGCCGCGCGGATCCCGCCCCCCGCCCCGCGGATCCCGCGGCGGCATGGGCTATCAGGGCCGGGGTGGTGGCTACCAGCCACGCGGCAGTGCTCCGATGGGCATGCGCGGCGGACGACCCCCCTTATACTCGCAGCGTGAGTACCCTTTATCCTCTACCCCAAGAACGCTTATGTAAATCGAGATCCAACCCAATCCAGCTCCAAAACAACACACAGGCGCCGAAAACAATAAAACGGTGTCGCCGGTGCCCACATCAACGGTGAGCGGCGAACCGCCAGCCGAGTCATCCGGCGAAGACGGCACCGATGGGGCATCTAGTGCGCCCACTGGCAATTCGCATGGCGGCAGCTCAGGCCCCGGAGGCAGCAACGGAGGTCCTGCTCCCTACATGGGTCGCGGACGGGGACGCGGCGGTCCCTTCAGCGGACGAGGTCGCGGAGGCGGTGGCTACAATTCACACATGAACGGCAGCGGTAACGGCAGTATGTATGGAGGTCCGCATAGCCACCACAGCAACTCGCTGGGAGGCGGCCCGAGCGGAGAGCACGGCTCGATGCCAAGGCGCGGAGCACCTCGCGGCAGGGGCGGCTACAATCAAGGTATGAGTCGGCCACCCTTGCATCACCACCAGGCACATAATCCCAATACACAACTCGCACCGGTACCAGCTCTCAAACGCGGCGCTCCCGGTGGTCCTGGTCCCAAGCGCGGTCGCTATGAGGGCAGTCCCTACGGCCAGCGGCCGTTGACACCCAAATACCACTCCTCCCAGCACATGGGCGGCAGCGGAGGCGGTGGCGGAAGCATGGCCCCGCAGTCCTCTTACGGCTCTCCGCCAAGCCATCATGCGCCAGCCCAGAGGTGAGACATTATCATTTCCCGGGGTTTAACATAGTCAGGAGGGTTATGCATATATAAAATATACAGTTTTTTAATTATTCAAGTGGAGACTTGGACTCTGTTAATTAAAGTTATTATTATGGGATATATTACGGCTCCCTTTGTTAAGAATTTGAATTAAATATAAACGTGAACGTTACTCAGTTCGCTTACACATGGCCCTTGAACACATTAAGTTATTTACTAAGTATTTAAGTTAGATACTAATTTAAGCTTAGCAAACCATCAAAACTGTGTTTAAACTGAAAGTCTCATTCCCCAATAGCCACCACAGCTATCAGACTCACGACCAGACCCAGCAGGTGGATCCGTATGCGCAGAGCAGTTACAGTACCCAGGCCACCCAGCAGGGATACAATGGTTATGGCCAGAGCGGCAGCAGCAGCTACGCGGCTCACACATCGCAGACCAGTGCCCCGGCTAGCAGCAGCTATGCGACTCACCATGTCACTGAGTACGACCAGAGCCAGTACCAGAACTACAAGTAAGTCCTGGCACCATTTTCTTCTAGTTCGTTTCGCCTAAGCAGGCGCTGATATGTTTCGCAGCAGCTCCACCAGCTATGCCGCCCAGCAGGACACGCGGTATCAGTCGTACAGCCAGGACTATAGCCAGCAGTACGGCTCGACTGCCGTGGACTACAACGCCGCTGGGCAGGCGGACTACAGCCAGCATGGGCAGCCGAGCACAGGATACGATGAGCGCGGAAATTATACGGGTTATGGTACGTGATTCGAAAAACACTTCAGTATGGTCGTCCGTCAACGGTGTCTCATTGCAGATTCGCAGGCCTACTCGCAAAACTATTCGAATGCAGCTGCGTATTACTAGACAACCGCAACTGCAACCGCAACCCACTCCCGACCCTGATCAGAACGCTGCGCGTGCTCCGATAGGCCAAGAAACCAAATAGAAGGGATTAGGGCAACAAAGAGGGAATATATGTTTAATACAGAAAATATCTTGCTATATAAAACACTCACACACCCCATACACAAACGGACTCTAAGAACAAGTTTAGTTTTAAGGATACAGTTCTCTTTTTCTAGCAATTAAGACCTCTCCTGTTGCTACGTCTTTCTATATACGAAGAAGCCCCTGCAGCCTGATTTTTTTATTCGTTTTTGTTCCGTCTCCCCCAAGATCCCGATCGAAAATATAACAAAAAAATTACTAGCATTGCCTGTTTAATGTTTGGTTAGTAGACAAACATCCCAAGAACCATAAATCCCACGTGCTCCTTAGTTTCATTTACAATTACAATTTAACTGTGACCAAAGTATGCTTAAATCATATTTTTTATATGACGAAAACGATGAGTACGAACATGATCTTCTCGATGAACTAAACTAACTTTATAAATTTTGTGAATGACGTCAAATTGTATACACAAGAATGCAATGTATAGATTTTAGTTGATAAGCCATCGAAACTCTGAAAGTTGGTTCCCAACCCCCACATATATATACTTTCTATATCTGAAAGAAGTTTATGATTTTGCAAAACGTTTTTTTTTTTCTCTTCTTTACCATTTTGACGTGAATGACATCCAGACTTTATTTACCTTATTGTTTTATTTTATTTTTTCAACAACTTACGTATAGCAACCATTTAAGCAGAAAACAATTTCGTATTTATGTAACTTATAAAATAAGCTGAGAAAAACAATAACGAAATACACAAAAAAATATATTAGCAAAAGATGCAAAAATCATAACCAATATCAAAGTCAATAAAATAATGTTCAAAAATGTGTTTAATGCATTAAACTTATTTAAGCGTACCAATTATTATTTTAAATATTTTGTTTATACAAAAATCAATCAGTACAAAGTAATTAAGCAATCGAAAGTCGAGCACTGAGTGAAGGAAATATAAAACGAAAACTGAACCGAAGAAGCACAGCAAGCAAGCAAAAATCATTGAAAAAGAAAACAAGATATACACGAATGAAACTCAAAAAAATAAAATATTACTTTTAATTGACATGTTGCCAAGATAACAAAAGCAAGACAAAAAAAAGCCAAGAAGAGAGAAACGCAATACTTTAATTAAAGCGTAAATAACCTGAACCTCAGGATAAATCATAGAAACAAATGTGACGAAAAACGCCTCGAACATACTACCTACGACTATTAGTCAATTAATTGTTGATATATTATCGCGAATATACATTTTTTGAGCGAACTCAGAATAGATACCTTAGAAAAATTTACAAATTTACAAAACAAAAGCACTGAAAGTACAAACAAAATAATATCAGTATAACTTTTTAAAAATATTTTGGTAAGTTAAGGTCAAAGCCAAAGAAATATACAAAACTCTTAGAATATAATGAACTCAGCAAAGGAAAATATATATATTATCCAGTTTGTCCGCTATAAAGATTATTAACCTGCTAAAGATCTCCTAATTATGTAATTTGTAACTCTTAAAAGCTGCTGAGTTCTTTATAAAACAAAATGCGGCCCTTTTGACGCATTTAAAAATATAAACCGTAGCATTTAGTTGTTTTTTACAGGAATGAGAATTCATAATGAGAAATCAAAATGAAAGCATTTAAAGGCTTATCAAGTCTGATGGAAACGATCTAAAATGGATTTGTCCAATGGTGGTAATCTCAAAACAAACGCTTAAAAACCAAGTAACAAAAAAAAAGAATATATATATATTATATATATAAAAACAAAGAGATTATAAATCTATCAAATATTTCGTTTTATATGTTGCACTTTTATGTTATTTATATATTTTGATTTATGTATAAAATTATTTTATTTGTTAAGACAAAGTCAAATAATTTGTTCGGGTCTTGCAAAGACCAAGATGTGATACATATACAATAATAATTATTAAACGAAAAGGCTGATTGATTTCAAGGAGATCAAATCTCCATCTAGATAGAAATAACATTTTGAAATGAACTCTCTAAGAAATAATAATATGTTCCAAATTGATAGCAAAGATCCTTGAACGGACGTCTAAATATAGATGGCAGTAAAAGAATAATTAAAAACAAAATACAGAAAATCGATTTACAAATATCAAAACTGATATATGTTTAAGAGATCTGAGACAAAGCAAATCACTTGTGAATGGTATATAAATATTTTAATTTACATGCTTTGACATTTAATATATATAAACACAAAGATATAGACAAGAGCTAACTGCATTATTTAACGTTTTCGTGTCAAATAATTTGATTTAACTTATTCTATTATTTGTTTAATTCCTTATTGATTTAATAAAAGCATTTAAAATGGCAGTAATCACTTAAACCCAATATGCAATTAAATGGAAACTTTTAATGATTTCTTTCAGCAAAAGAGTTTTGAAAACAAAAGTATAACCGAATGGAGCGAAATTAGCTGCGATCTGTGGAACCCATTTACCAAATATGTACTCACAAAATATGATACTACTTCTGGTTGCCAAAAGCATACAATGGAACCAGCTCTTGATGATGTTTCCATAGACTTCCACAAACACACAAGTGTCCCCACCATACATTTAAGAGCGAAACTATTCTTTTTTTGCAAAAGAAAACTTCAAAAATTGACCAAACCTTTATATTATGTCAAATTTATGAAATGATCATTTTTTAAATTGTATTTAAAATGTATTGTGCAATTATTTCCAAATTTGGAAGTGAAAGAATACTATTTTGACTGTAATAAAAAATATTCTGTGGTACTGTGTTAATTTCAATATTAAAGTGAAAATTACCGTCATTTGAAATTGAAAAGCAAAACCGTTAATCTTACAAATTCATTATAATAGTTTTCCCAACTTTGTTTTATCTATTTTTTATACTTTAGTAATCAGAATCTGAAAGGCGCACGCGAAAATAAAGTGCTGTCAAAAACGACTATAAAACATGACTTTTACTGTAGCGATTATATTAGAGGGTTGCTGGGACAAAGACGATAAAATCTATAAGATGCGTAAATCAAAATCTTTAGACCCGAATTGATTATACTCGCTTTAATTTTTCCCCCACTTTAAAAACCCCAAAAATAAACCAGTTTCAATTGCATTTTGCCATGCATTCACATATTGAGAGGAAAAGTTTGTCTTTATTTCAACGATTAACTCAAGACATGGTAGAATATCAAAACATATTTTTAGTTATTTTACTGCTTCATGTTAGGGAAATATATGTAAGATAGCTGCATCTAATATGCATTTTAAGTTACTAGTTTTTTATTTGTATAACATTAATAAAGTCCACTAGTAGGAAAAAAACGAACGATTAAAAAAACAATTTATAAAGGAAAGGTATCAACTTGCTGCAGAACGTTTCGGGGGTCTTGGAGTATGTACAAACGCGTATGTGACTTTTTATAGAAACACTGGACACATCGATTTGCTATTTAATGAACTAGAGAGCTTCCAATTGAGTATAGTTCTGAGTTTTGCCATTGATTACATTTACATTATTATGCTGAATACTTTAAAAAGTGTGTTGAGCTTTGTGTGGAACAAAAACGAATTCGCCGCTCGTTGGTCAAGGTCCTGTGTCGTCGTGGGATCAAATGGGGCTTGCGATAGTGTCCTTTTTGGGGTTAGATGGCCTTAACGACGTTTGCCGAAGCGCAGGAAGACGTGATCGACGTCCGTGCGCTTGTTGTAGTTCTTCAGCAGATCGTCAGAGTTGGCAACCAAGGCTGGAAATAAATCGAATTGTTATTTTACAAGAGAATCTTAACTAAATTGCAGAGAGTTATCTATATAATGATATTAATAGCGGTATACCATTATGGGTTAATTAGACTTCAACTTACCGGAGGCCTCATTGTTGATGTAGGACTTGAGGGCCGTGGACAATTGATCAGAGTTCTCCAACGCCTGGCACACCTTCTTGATGTGCGGAGGCATCTCTTCGACGATGCCGGCCGCGCACAGTGGCGGAGGCTGGGGGGATGCTTGTGTGTTCGCCACGGCCAACAGGATGACGGCCAGGCAGCAGGCGACAAAGAACTGGGCGAAGGACATGCTGCAAGTTCAGAGTAGTAGTGTGCAGGAAGCACGATTGACATCGTTAGCGGGTGTCAGGCTTATTGGATTATTTTGCTGGCAAAAGGTTAGCATCAAGGACGCCATCTGCTCATCCATCTCGGAGCTGGAGGGCAGCTCTAGCTCTTGTTCCCCCCAGCAAATTTTGATTAAGTGTAATGATCTTAATGCTACGTGCCTGATTGCCAAGCCTTGTAGCTGGCGTTGCTATGCCAAAGTATTATGCATAAATGGAGTTGTCTCGGTTGCAGCCTCACGGTGGAGTTTCCACTTTGAATAGCATCCAGGCAGGCGGCCCTAATGCTACCGTAATATGTTTACGCGCCAGACAATTTGTTTCTATTAGCGGGAGTAGGCGGCGCAAGCTGTCCTCCCCGCCCCCCGTTGATGGCACTGATTACTCGTACCCTAAGGTAACACAGCACTCATACGCCCCGTGTGCCATCTCATGAATGCAGTTGGCATGCAAACATACATAGGAAAGGCGCGCCATATGCATACGTGTTTCGCCTTCATCTATTTAGCTTAAAAGTGTGTTGCCAGGAGGTGGTATTGGTAGGCAAAGAATGTGCAAACAGGACACGTTTCAGGGATCCAAACTGTTGTCGCTTGTTTAGGGCTCAACTACGATGCACGAACACCAATCAATGATGTGTGCTTTGATTGTGAATGGCCTAAGATGTACTTTCTACTAATTGCTTTACATATTGTATTTCAAAATGTACTTTCTACTAATTGCTTTACATATCGTATTTCAACGAATTTATTGATATTTAATAAATAAAATGAAATTTAAAAACGAAACTCAATAGATGTGTAGCAAAATAACAAGTGTTAGAATAAGTCCGTTGAGCTATTCTTCTCATTAAAATACCCCTAAGACACTATTATTTTTAAACTTTAAAGTGTCAGTTCTTGATAATAACTTTAAATATTTAAGTTACTTTATATACTTTATTAACTTTAAACAAAACATTATTACATCTTCAAGTAAAACCAAAATTTAAGTCAAGTTCCAGTTCTTTAATGCAGTAAAAACTACTTAATTTAGTTAAAGAATATAAACTCTGGAACCCAAAACTTTAGTTAATTATTTTCTGGAACCGTTTCGCTTTATTTTCACTTCTAAATCTTGTTAGTTCTACTTAGCACTACTTTTCTAAATAACTTTAGTTATCCCACAGCGATCTTAAAGCATTTACTTCTTTTTAAAACCAAAAGACACTATTACCAACCTGATGGAGGGTTTAAGATATGGATGCTTCCGCAAAGATTTGGATGGATAAACTTGGATGGCTTTTGTCACTGGTGTTCAGCTGCTGCTCCGTTTGCCAGACTTGTTGAACGCAAGCACTCGAATGATGTCCTGTCCAGCCAGGAAATCCGCTTTTATTTACTTTCGCTGAGGACGAACGCAGATGCCACGGCGTCCTCTGATTGGCTGACGGAGGAGGAGCACACAAACAAGCATACCGAGATTCCCATGGCTGGGGCGGGGGACCACATGTTGCGCTCTCCTGCCAGGATACGCTTGGTGGGCGTGCTCAAACATAGCTCATACGCCATGGACTCCGACCAGAGCACGATGCGCTGCCACTCATTGTGTGCACTTGGCACACACTGTCGACGGCAACCCACCGAGTTGCCCAATATGTTTATCTATTATATAAGTTTATCAGCTCTTAATTATGTTGTAAAAGTTCGCACTTTTATGATCAGTGGCCGGCAGCCATCGGATATTTATAGGTAGTTATACTTATTAATACCTTCCATCGAAGTTTTACGCTCCGTCCCACGGGCAGGAGGACCTGCTTTAAGCTCCGTGCTTAAAGCCAGTGCCCGATGTCCGAAGTCCTGGCGGCTGCACTCTGCCTTTCGGCTGCGTAAGCAGAGTAATCTCCGGTTTATGAGACTGGGATTTGCAGGAGAAGCGTTGCAATTAATTTGAATCTGTGCGTGTTTCGCATGCAAAATCCATGCCAGGAATTTTCGACTGTGACGTCAGGCTCTCATCTTGGCCCCAACCGGATGGAGCTATAACTACAGCTATGAAGAGGGAGATTTTATTGATTTGTTTTTAATGTAGTTAGTGACAGTAATGGAGTCAGGATGAAGCTATTACTGATGGTATTTTTTTACTACACCACGAAGAATAAATAGTTTAAAAAATATATCGTTCTAACGTATAAGTAAGAGACTTAAGGCTAAATAAAAAATGTATTTAAGCCAAAACTCATGTGAAAATAGCCACAAATTACAAATTTGACTTCATATGTACATAGCCTGCATTCAGTGCAGAGAACTACAGGATAAGCAGAGAAGTTTTTGAGCTTTACATATTTTTACATCATTTATTTATCAAATGTTATGACTGTGAAATCAATGTAAAAGCAACAATGTAAAAGTTCTAAGCAACGGCAGTGCTGGTATTCCTCAAGGATACAGAATGATACTAAAAGCAGAGAACACTTACATGAAAACATTGCATAAGTCTTTAAAGAGGTTCTAGTTTTAGGAATTAAAAGCATTTTATTACACCAAGTATTAATTTTAAAAGAATAAGGAAACTCAAAACACTTTGTTTATCTCGAACTCCTATTCTGGTTCCCTTCATAAATATTATAATATCTTTATTATAGCCAGAACATGACACAGTTTCCTTTCCATAAGAATAATGAACACCATATTGCATGCGTGGTTAACCTTGTCCACTTTTCAAGCATCCATCCACTAATTGGGTTACACTTAGCTCCCATTATCTGTCATCTTTGATGTGCACAAATCAGACAAAATAATAATGCAATGCCACTGCCATCCATATGTGACGGGAAAAAGGGGAGAGAGTACTATAGTGCCTTTAAAGACCAGTAGCACGCGCTGATGGCCCAACAATGTTACACGAAATTTGCACAAAATTTGAATAAACTGATTGGGTTTCAGTTGTATGTGGATGGATAGATAGTGCGTCAGTGCAGGGAGAATGTGCAGAATAGGTCACGGTGCCCAGCGATTAACATTTAAATTATTTTCGCCACTTTGAGGCCTACGCAAATAAACGGAGGAAAAACCCCAGAAAAACTTGCTTAAATTTTATTTCCATTCTCGGGAATCGTACAAACTATGGGGGGACAGGACACCATCATCCTTCAGTCCAGCAGCTTGGCCACAATCGGATCGGGGGCAGTCATCGCGTAGCCCAATTGCTGCAGAGCCCGCCTTATCTCGGTGAAGACAGTGGCATCATCAATGGTGGCAGGGAGGACGACACGCTCATTCCGGGCAAAATCGGCCATGGCTTTCCGCATCGTCTTGCCGGAACGAGTACGTGGCAGGTTGTTCACAGAGGTAATCAGTCGGAAGGCAGCGATAGGCCCCACGACGTCGCGGATTAGCTTTATAATCTCTGTCGACAGCTTGGCATCGGTCTTCTTGCAGTTCTCCACGGGTATGTACAGGCACAGAGGCACCTGACCCTTGGTGGCCTCCGGAACGCCAAACACAGCCACGTCGACCACATCCGGATGCCGCAGGACGGCATCTTCCAAACTAGAGGTGGATAGCCGATGACCAGCCACATTGATCACATCGTCGTCGCGAGCCGTCACAAAAATGTACCCACGGTCGTCCTTATACCCAGCATCCATGGTGTCGTAGTAGCCCTAGATTGGAGGAATATTATTAATATTTTAAATAAAATAAACAATTAAGACCAGATTAAGATAATTTATTCCTGAACCTCGATTAGGAAGTTACCTGCTTTAGAATAACCCTCTTATCAAAGAACTTCCAACTCACCGGAAACTTTTGGAAGTACAGCTTGCGGAAGAGCTCCTCGTTCTTGTACAACGTGGCCATGTTTCCTGGCGGCAGTGGCAACTTCAGCACGATCCTTCCCAACTCCATGGACTGGGTCTCGGTGCCATCGGGCTTCAGGATCTTGACTGCAAGAGAGATGTCCCAGGACTTTTTAATCTTTTTTTTAGCCAAGCTTCTGGAGCATCACTCACCATCGTAGCCCATCAGGGGCAGCCCCGTGGAGTAGGTGGGCGGGCTGAGATTCTGCTGGAAGCCCAAACAGGTGGCGGTCACAGCGGAGCCCGTCTCCGTCTGCCACCAGTGATTGAGCACCGGCACCTTGAAGGTTTTCTCTATCCAGTTCTTGGTCTCGTAGTCGCAGTGCTCGCCAGCAATGAAGATGGCTCGAAGGGATTTCGTGGAGTACTGCCGGCCATAGCTGATGTCCGGATCGGCGCGACGGATAACCCGGAAGGAGGTGGGCACTGAGAAAATTGAACATACTTTGTACTGGTCGATGATTCTGCCAAGAAAGAGAATATTGATACAGATATCTTATTTCATTTGATTTTTTACTAACCTGAAGTACTGACCAGGATCGGGGGTGCGATCCGGCTTGCCCTCGTACATGATGCTGGTGGCTCCCAGGCATAGCGGGCCATAGCAGATGTAGGAGTGCCCCACCACCCAGCCCATGTCAGAGGCCGCCCACCAGGTGTCCCCGGGACTGATGCCGTAAATGGTGCGCAGCGTATACATGAGCGCCACGAGGTGACCGCCAATGGTGCGCAGGACTCCCTTCGGCTTGTCCGTGGTGCCCGATGTATAGAGAATATACAGCGGATCGTTGGCTTCGATGGGAACACAGGCCACCGGCTGCTCTCCCTCGGACATTTTCAGAACATCAGCCCAGAGAACATCTGCCTCCGGGTCCAGCCTGCTAGTGTCGGGAATGACGTTGTCACGGCGGAAGATGATGTTCCGCTGCGGGGGCTTCCACCGCGACATATTGATGGCCGAGTGGAGAATGTCCTGGTAGGGCACAACCTTGCCTGGCTCTACCCCCACATTGGACGCGATCACCAGCTTCGGCTCCACATGCTCAATGCGCGAGCACAGCTCCCTGGCGGCGAAGCCACCGAAGACCACCGAATGAATGGCGCCCAGCCGAACGATGGCCAGCATGGCGATAATGGTCTCCGGGATCAGGGGCATGTAGATCACCACGCGATCGCCCTTGACCACTCCCAGTTTGGCCAGGCCGCCAGCCAGCAACACGATCTGGTCGTACAGCTCTTGGTAGGTCACGCGGCGCACCGTGCCTGTCAGCGGGCTGTCGTGGATGAGGGCCACCTTGGAGCCCCTGCCGGCCAGTATGTGCCGATCGATGGAATTATAGCAGGCATTCAGATGGCCGCCCACATACCACTTGGTAAAGGGTGGGTTGCTGTTGTCCAGCACCTGCTGCCAGGGTCGGTCCCAGTCGAGAAGCTGGGCCTGCTCCTCCCAGAAGGCCTCCGGATCCTGAAGGCTCTGACGGTAGGCCTGCAGATACAGCGGATCGTGGGCCTCCACCGGCATGCCGCAGACGGAGTCATCTATGAGAAGTAAGAGGGATTAATTGGGTCTCGTGGCGCTATGTACACCTGCCGCCTAAGTCTGCTTAGGATTACTGCATAATTAGGGTTACTGAAGCTAAACTACAGCAATAGAACTTGACCACCTTGCTTCATAGAGCACGCCATGGAACCGCATTGAATTTTAAATTTTCCAAATGTCGCGGTCACTCAACTGATGTCTATATAGCCCTATCGTACCGCGCTTATATACCGCCGAGGCAGACGCTTGAGCATAATCCACACGTCATTCCACCTGGCCATTGGACCCCAGAAAGCAAGACGGAATAACCTAATCGAAAATCATTAATATGGAGTGCTGAAAGTTTGAGCCACAGAACTAAATTACATCATAGTTGGAGGGAAAGTTCAAGTGATTAATTGGGAAAAAGTTAAAATAGCACTTTAAATGCACCAATAACTTTAAATCCTTAAAGGATTGAGCTACAAGTCACATACACATTTTAATTTTCAGGTTTAAACCTCTCAGAAGAAGTACTTTGGTACTTCTTAGAGTAGTTATGGTCATTTAATTTCACTCTTCTATTGTCTTTCAGGTGTTCTTTGACTAATTTACCCTATATGTACATTCCAGTATATATATCCCATTGTATTCCATTCGAATCATGCGATTACTCACTGACAAATTAAATTTAACACTTTCTATCCTTGAGTTGTTTCATTCTAAACTTACTGCCTTCGTTATTCACCGCGCCAGAACCCGGTTCCATATTGTGTATTTAGAGTTATATATGATTTTATATATAGTATAATGATATATCAATGCTTATGTGTCCTCTATAAGCTTTTGTTTTAATCGAACTGAGCACAACCGTCGCTTTGAAGTCGAAACTTTGCAATGAGACTAGAAAATACAGAACACAAGTGGAATATCGACACCTTAAAGAAATACCAGATCAAAGGTTCTGTGAATTCGAGAGAGGCGCCGGAACGTTGGGAAATGAGTATAGTGACACGCTAAGCTTTAAAAATAATTCATTTATTTATACAAATAGATTGTAGTTATAAATTTTCTCATTTTCTTCTTATATTCTACAAGCTAAGGAATCGAAAGGATTACTTTTTCTTCTTATCCTTCTTTGTCTTCTTCGAGGGCGGTGCAGCGTCTGCCGGCTGGTCTGCTTCATGCGCTTCCACGCTGAAACCCTTGATGTACGGCTTGACCAGCCGGAAGACCAACTTCTCGTGCTGCACGTTGCTGGAGTCCAGGCTCAGGCGGACAGTGACCGGGTCGAAGGAGTGGAAAACCACGTTGCCGCAGCGTTGGCTATAGTTCTCTTCGTTGAAGGTAAAGACAATTTCGCTCTTGGTGCGCTCTAGACCGCTCTTGCCGTCCTTGTCGGATTTCAAATAGAGGGTGCCCTCGAGGCCGTACTTTGGGATGAGCACTTGCAGGGCATTTTTGCGAACGAACAGAATATAGCCCTCTTCGTCCTCCTCCTTGCCACGGAAGAACAAGTGCGTGTTGAGAGCCACCGAAGCGCGACCCGCGTACTGAGCCATTTTGTGGCGGTAATTCAGGTTGTGGCATATCTCCTCGTTGGACTTGCGCTCCAGCAGCTGGGCGTAGGTGCTGTCGGCGCCTATGGAGGCAGCCAGCAGGCGGTGGACCATGATGTCCGAGTAGCGACGAATGGGCGAGGTGAAATGCGTGTAGATGGGCGCGGCCAGGCCGTAGTGGAAGAACTCCTCCTTTTGCAGGCTGCCGCTGATGAAGTACACCGCCTGCATCATGCAGCGCGTGGTGAGAATGCGGATCATGGTGTTGAAGTACGGATTGTCCTCCTTGACGCACTTGTCCAGCGAATGCGCCAGCGCCAGGCCGGACTCGATGTCCACCTGGTAGCCCTGGTGGCGGGCAGCCTTCACCAGCGGGTCAAAGTTGGTGGGCGGCGGCCGGGGGTGGCGACGCAGAACGGCGCACTCGGAGAACTCCGAGGCAATGTGGTCGGCCACCGTGATGTTGGCCAGCAACATGAACTCCTCCACCATGGAGTTGGTCTCGCGCATCTGCTTGGCCTCCACCTCGAGGGGTTCGTGGGTCTCGCTGTCCACCTGGAAGCGGATCTCCGGGGAGGCCAGTACCAGGGCTCTGCAAGTGAGGAGGGATTCAATAAAAAGTCTGGATCATTAGAAATCGCAGGAGTTGAACGCCTACCCGTTGTCCATGCGTCGCTTCTTCAGGATCTTGGCGAGGCGATTGAGATGCCGCAGTGACTTGGCTATCTCATTCTGCTGCGTGTTGTCGTCGATTATCACCTGCGCCTCCTCGTACGTCATGGCCTTCTTGGACTTGATAACGCTCTTGTGGAAGCGCTTGGCCAGCACATTCGCCTCCTGGTCCACCTCCCACACGCAGGAGAAGGCGAAGCGCTCGACGCCGCCAACCAGCGAGCAGAGATTCGAGCTGAGCAGCTCGGGGACCATGTCGATGCGCTTGCCCACCAGATACACAGTGGTGCCCCTGGCAGCTGCCTCCTTATCCAGGGCGTTGCCGGGTCGGATGAAGTGACTCACGTCGGCGATGTGGACGCCCACCTCGAGATTGCCGTTGGGCAGCTCCCGGCAGTGCAGGGCGTCGTCGATGTCCGTGCAGCCGGGCGGGTCCACGGAGCAGATGTACAGATCGCGGAGATCCACGCGCTTGGCGTAATCCTGCTCGGTGATGGTCCAGGGCATCTTCGGCAGGAAGCTCAGCACCTCCTCCGAGAACTTGCAGTGGGGCACGTCGTGCTCCAGCAGGATCACCTCGTTCTCGGTGGCCATGTTGCCCAGCGGGCCCAGGGAGCGCACAAAGTGTCCGTGCGGATAGCGCGAGTTCCGCGGCCACGTGTCGATGGTCACGATAATGCGCTGGTTCTGCAGCATGGCCGCCTGCCGCGTCTCGATGCGGATGCGGGGGATCTTCCGGTCGGCGGGCACAAAGATGTGCCGGTTGGTGTCCTCAATGAGGCTGGGCTGCAGAATGCCGCAGTACTGGCGCCACTTGCGCCGCACAATGCCCACGATGCGACCGGTGGGAGTGCGTTCGGCGGATGCGGCCGCAGCCTGCACCTGCTGTAGCATGTCCTTTTCGTCGGCGGCGCGCTCCTCGCTGGGCACATCGTCCGCATAGACATTCTTCTCCTCCAGGACAATCTCGCTGGGCGCCGACCATTCGTTCTCCGGCAACAGCTCCACGGCCACCAGGTCGCCGTCCACGGCTCGGTTAAGCGACTCCCGTCCCTGGATTAAAATCTGGAATAAGGAGGCAAAGTTGCAGTCAGAGGGAAAGAATAGTGGTTCCGAGTGCTTACGCCTTTCTCGTAGTTTTCCACGTTGACACTGCCCTCCAGGTAGTTTTCCCTGGAGGCCTGGAAGGCGCCCTGCACCAGCTTCTTGTTGCGCAGCCCCTCGAGCAGCTCCTTCATGCTCAGATGCGCCGGGTACTGGGGCAGACCCTTCTTCTCGTTCTCGAACGAGTTGCTCGACAGCTTGTCCACCAGCAGAGGGAAGTCTTCCAGGGACTTGACATACTCTGCGGCAGAGGCCACTAGAATGCCCTCTGCCTCGGCCCTGGCACGGTTTCCGGCATCATCGGTGAGCAGGATTACCCGGGTGGCAGATCGGCCGCTGCGCTCGAACTGCTTGGAGGACTGCGAGGCCTGCAGGTGGTCGTCATACCACTTGGTGGCCAGCCGGATGGCGCGGTCATTGCGATCGTTGGCGGTCTCATCCGGCTCCCGGTCCGCATAGGTGTCCCTATAGCAAAATTAGGTATAATCTGGAGATTACTATGTGGGATTCCTCCACTCACTTGTGGTGCTCGTTGACGAACACATAGAAGTTTCTCGTGCGATCGTGGACGAGCTCGTTGAAGCGTTTGTATATGGAGGAGCTCTTGTGCTTCACCTCGTTGAGGACGGTGGTCAGGACAATCACGTTGCGGAGCACATCCTCCTCCAGCACGTCAATGTGGTTCAGGACCACATTGGTGTCCAAAACAATGTAGTGGGGAAACTTGAAGAGACTGCGGATCTCGTGCTGGGAGGTCAGTTGGTAGACCTCGTTTTGGAAGCACTGCTGGCACAGATCGGAGCCGCAGCCAATGTCGTCGCGCAGGTAGTGCTCCCGCACTATCTTCAGGATGTTTCCGCGCTTGGTTTTACGCGTAAATTCACGTAAAGTTTGCATTTTTTTGAATTCTCGAACTGAAACTCACATGTGTGCCGGGCTAGGAGGACCTACACGTTCAGTCCGCGGTATTTCTGCGCTGCATGTTCAGACTGCGGTATCTTAGCCGCTTTTTGTGGTATATTTCTGGTATATTGTTCGCGCTCCTTGTCATCAGTGTTGCCATTTCCAGCGGAATGCCGCTAGATCTGGCGGATTTCAGGGTATGCTAGCGGCAAAAAATATGTCCCTAGCGGCTAGCGGAATTTCTAGCGGATTTCGATGCCGAAGAAGGCGGAATTTCTAGCGGATTTTTTTTAGTTTTTTCACTTGTATATATAATATATATATATATATATATATATATTTCAGGCTACATCCCCCTCTCGAAATTTGTTTTCATGTTTTTATTGATTACTTTGTTTTTTTTTTTAGAAATCAAGTTCGAGAGTTTCAAAATTCAAATTCGAGAGTTTGATGTGGCAACACTGCTTGTCAACAACACTGCTTGCATTTGTCAACTACTCTGGCATGGTCACTCTGTGTAGCACGTGTAGTTGTGGGCACGTTGCTTGATTTTTATTATTTAAAACATTTAATAACAGAGTAAAGTCATGGTTCCCAATGAGAAAAGCTTCCCCCGAGGCGGGACAACCCACGCCGAGGCAAAGTCAGCCGACAGCAACTCGAATATAGTGAGTTTTCTTCGAGAAATCATCGCTCGAGTGGTACATACTTTTTCGTTCCCCCGTGCAGGTATTTGGTGCGTCGCAGAAGAAGGCGAAAAAGGCTTCAAAGCCGAAGGATAACTTTCTCAAGGAGCTCACCGAGGACAACAATGAGCAGCTGGAAGCTTTCTCCGCGGAAACGCTCAACATGGACACGCTGCAGGAGGACATGCTGGTCATGGGAGTGGTCAAGGAGACGAGCGCCACCACGCTGCAGATCGCCCTGCCCGGCCGGATGTTTGCCCGCACCCTGGTGGCGGACATATCGGAGGCATACACTCTGGTAGCCAAGTCGGCCATGGCGGGAGACACCAGTCAATATCACGACCTCACAGAACTCTTCCCGGTGGGCCGCATCGTCTACGGAAAGGCGATAAAAACGGATAAGCTGGACAGCAATCGCCTCTCGCTGCTGCTCTCCCTCAAGCCGGCCGACGTCCATGGCAATCTGCACCACAAGAGCATAAAGAAGGGCTTCATCTTCTCCGGCGCCGTTTCGGAGATCCAGGAGCACGGCTACGTCATCGAGACGGGAGTACAGGGACTGCAGGCCTTTGTGATCTGTGAGGAGAAGAATCAGACCTTGCATGTGGGTCAGTTGGCCTTCCTAAAAGTGAAGGAGGTCAAGCACTACGACCACCAGAGCACCTGCACCTGTGTCCAGGTGGACCAGGACCAGATGAGGATCAAGAGCCAGAACGAGACCAATTTGGACTACATTCTGCCCGGTAGCATTGTCCGGTTCAAGGTGGACAAGCATCTAAAGGACGGCCTCAAGGGCAGCATTATGAACGAGTCCTTCAACGCCTACATCAATGAGCACCACCTGGCCAACGCCCTGGACACCGTGGAAGCCTACGACCTAAATGAGGACTACAATGCCAGGGTGCTCTACGTGATGCCCCTCACAAAACTGGTGTACTTGACCCTCAACCTGGACATCAAGGCTGGAGCCGATCGGAGCGGAGAGCAGGAGACCGAGGAGGAGGAGGGGGAACCCATCAAGGTGGGCTCCGTGGTGGAGAAGAGCAAGGTCCTCCGGCTGGGCAGTGGCGGAGTGGTGCTGCTGCTCAACAAGAAGTGGAAGGGCATCATCTCCTACGGCGCCATCCGGGCCAATTTCAAGGGCAACTACGACAAGGACGAAGTTCTGTCCAAGTACGCACGAAAGACCAAGCATAAGGTGCGCGTTCTCGGCTACGATGTCATCGAATCCGTCTTCTACTGCTCCGACGATCCCAACTTGGTCAACGAGAAAATCTACAGCCTGGAGGATATCAAGGCGGGCGACCTGGTCACTGCCAAGGTGTTCCGCAGGGACGACAAGATCAAGGGCTGGGCGGTGAAGATCGGCAAGGTGAACGGCATTCTGGAGCAGTTCTATCTGACGCCCAACGCCCGCTACATTGTGGGCCAGCCGCTCAAGTGCCGGGTCCTCGAGGTGGACACGGACCGGAAGGTCTGCTATCTGAGTAACCGCAGCGAGTACTTGGCCAAGGGGCTGAAGCTCCTTACGGACTACGCGGCCGCCCAGGTGGACAGCGTCCACACCGGCACTGTGGTCCGGTGCGAGGTCAACTACGTGCTGGTGAAGTTTGGCAACGGCATCAAGGGAGTCCTGCACAGACAGAACCTGAAGGGTCAGAGCGCCTTCTTCGAGGGACAGACCACCAAGTTTCGCATTCTGAGCCGCAGCAAGGATCAGATCATCCTGACGCTGCCCGAGGACAAGTTCAAGCTGGGCGAAATTTGTCCCGTTGAGGTGACCAATGCCTTGGCGGATGCTTTGGAGATTAAAATCACGTATGCCGCCGACGATGAGGAGGAGGACGAGGAGGGGCACACCAAGGTGGAGGAATTCAAGGGTCTCATACCGATGAGAATGCTTTCGGTTTATCCTGACCTTCTGGACGCCCAGCGGAAAGTCCATCCCATTGGCACCTTCACCGAGGCCGCCTGCATCGAGCACAACATATTCAGCCTGCGGGACGCCGCCTATTTCGGCGGTCAACTGACCAAGGACTGGGCATCGGTGCAGGTGGGCGACATCATACGCTCCTACGTCAAGCAAGCCACCAACGAGGTGGTGGACCTCATGGTGTGCGTTCGCAACTACAACAAGCCGGTGAAGGTGCACGTGAGGATGCTGCGCATGAACGTTGTGAAGAGCGCGGACGGCGAATTGGATCCCGAGGAGCTGCTGCTGGTGAAGGTGCTGAGCAAGGAGGCGGAAACCAAGACCCTGACGGTGTCCGCCAAGCTCACCGATGTGTGGAACGGCGATTTGGGTGGCACGGCCAAGATGGTTGAAGCATATCTGGACGAAGTGGCCGGGATTAGAGCGAGGCTAAAGGAACTCTCGGCGCCCATCGCCAAGTACTCCCTCGCCGATAAGATCACCGTCATATTTTTGGGCATCGACATGCGGTCTGATGACTGGGAGTACGAAGTCGAGGACTTTGGAGCGGGCAAAGTAAAAGCCCTGCTGCCCTCCAGTCTGGCTGGCACAGCGTCAGTTCCGCCGGTGGGCAGCAAGCAACAGGCGGTGGTTCTGTGGATCGACTATTCCATCAACAAGCTGCTGATCAGCAACAAGAAGCTGGACATAGAGCACATCTCGAAGAGCGGCGAGCTGCCCCAGAATTTGGTGATCGGCAGAGCTGGCATGAAGGCCAAGGTGCTGCTGAAACTGGGGTTCCTGGCTATATGCTCGCTGAAGAAGGGAACCAATCCGTTGGTTCTCTGTCCCATTCGCCTGCATTCGAACGACATCGAGAACTGTGCCAGCGTGGACCTTCGGCAGGGCGATTTCTGCAATATCGCCTTCATACACGACAAGCTGCCCATCGCCGTGCCCGAAAATGTTTGGCGCATCTGGAGAGATGCCAAGCGATCAGCAGCAGCTGTAGAGGAACAAGCTGTGAAGGCCAAGAAGGTAAAGCTGGATAAAACCCCCGCAAAGAAGAAGGCCAAGACTGAAGAGACATCTCTGAAGAAGAAGAAGAAGGCCAAGGCGGAGGAGGCATCGCAAAAGAAGAAAGACAAAACGGAAGCCATAGCCACGAAGCGAAAGTTGGAGGAGGAGGAAAAACCCGCCAAGGGCCAAAAGAAGACTCAATCCCTGACAAATGGCATTCCCAAGGAAAAGGAGAAGCTGAAGCAGAATGGACAACTCTTTTTCGAGGACAAAAAACCAGCCAGGAGCGCAAAGACGGAGACACCAAAAACCAATGGAGTTGATGCCAAAACTCGTTTGCCTGGTGTGTCCAGCTTTTGGGACAGCGATCCGCAGCAGGCCGCTTCCAGTGACGAGGATGAGGACCAAGAAGATGCAGCAGATGCGCAGCCGGCGAAGAAGAAGCGATTGAGTGCCAAGGAGAAGGCCAAGGCTGAGGTCAAGGAGGAGCAGCGGCTCCGAGAGATCGAAGACCGCAATGCCGATCCGAAGGCGCGCCTGGAGACCATTGACCAGTACGAGCGACTGGTTATAGCCCAGCCAAACAATAGCATATCCTGGCTGCAGTACATCGCCTTCCTACTGTCCAACACGGAGATCGAAAAGGCTCGCGACTTGGCCCGCCGCGCCATTTCCACCATATCCTTCCGGGAAGCCCAGGAACTGAGAAACGTGTGGAGTGCCCTGCTCAACATTGAGCTCGTCTACAGCAGCAACTTCGATGACGTGCTGAAGGAAGCCCTTAGTTGCAACGATCCCCTGGAGATCTACATAAGTGTCATTGATATCCTAAAGAAGAACAAGCAGAGGGAGCGCCTCACTGCCCTGCTGACCACCGTCCTTAACAAGTTCAAGGCCGAGGTGAGGGTTTGGCCCGTGGCAGCCGAGGCCTACTTTTGGCTGGGCAAATCCGACCAAGTGCACGCCCTGCTCCAGCGAGCCCTGCGAGTACTGCCGAATCAACAACGTAAGGATCTCTTATTCCCCTCCTAAATTGAAGATTAATTTGTATATTTGTTGTTTAGACATAAACTGCATTGTGGCCTTTGCCAAGCTGTATGCCAAGAACGATGCCAACGACATGGCCCAGACACTGCTCGACGATGTGGTCACTTCGTATCCGAAGCGAATTGACATCTGGTTGGTATATGTGGACATGCTGATCAAGGCGGATCTCATAGACTCGGCGAGGTGAGTTCGGAGTAGGGGTGTACACTTATCGCCTAAATATCACGATTCATTTGCTATCGAAAATTGGTATTGTAAAAAATATCGAATTAATCGATTTTTATATCCTTGCTGGGTATTCTAATTTTAGTCACAAGTTTGCAAATCAGTGAAGGAGACATAAAGTATATATATTTTTGATCAGCATCAACAGCCGATTCGATCTAGCCATGTCCGTCTGTCCGTTTCTACGCAAACTAGTCCCTCAGTTTTTAAGCGATCTGAATCAAACTTGGCACATAGTCTTCTATATGCTCTCACTATTATATATGTCGGAACGGGCCGGTTTGGACGACTATATCATATAGCTGCCATAGGAACGATAGGAAAATTTTGAGAAAAATGAATATTACTTAGACAATTTCCAACGTATTTTCATATAATTTAAGACATGACCATTTTGTAGTACTCTTGAATTTCGGTTTTAATTTGATCAAAATCGGACTACTATATCATATAGCTGCCATAG